>JAINUG010000164.1:2112500-2187500 GCA_029706075.1 Aldrovandia affinis | reverse complement strand
GCATTTGTACTCTACCGTACGTGTGAAGGGAAGAGTGCAACCGCTCCGCGCGTTCTTTCTCTAACCGCCTTTCCGCCACGGCGTCTGTTTGTCTGCTAATCAGGCTTGTTGTGCGGCTAATTTCATTGTGCCCCGGTGTGGAGCAATGAAGTACCATAATTACTTGAAATAGTCGCTAACCCGATAATTTGGTGTTGGTTCCTCGAAAGTGCTGGAAGGAATTAATAACAGCGTTTAATCAAGGACGGTGGCGCGAGGCAGCCAGGTGCCCAACGGAGGAGCCAGCCGAGGGGGGCGGGCGTGTCTGTCTGGGACGGGACAGACGGCCTGTGGAGGACAAGGGCGATTCGTCAGGAGGGCCTCGAGGACCTCTCCCTCGGATTAGAACTTTGATTCGGCCACTTATTAATCCCCACACGGCGGCCTCCTGACGCCCAAGGGACGCACGTCTAACCTCCCTGTGCCGCTGATGCAAGAGTAGAGTCTTCATCCTACAGGGCACGGAACATCGGATCCCCGCTTCCTGGTTTCGCAATTTCGAGCAGCACTTTCAGCAAAGGGGTGCTGCACTATAACTACATGAGGCAGGACTACGTGTCGAACAGCTACATTCATGAAGGCCCATGTGCAGCATCCGTAAGCATTGCATAAACACCCGTGACCGCTGAAATGTTTGTCTTCGTTTTCCCCTGCTCTATGCTATATGTTAAAAAAAAAATCTAAACACATTTTTCTCATTTTTTATTGCTTTATGACCCAATTCTAAATGATCTTGATGACTTTATGAGAGTGCTGTGGAATGGGACTATTTAATCTGCAGGCCCCTGAAGTATTTTGTGACATTTGCAGTACATTGTATTTAAGTCATATCCAGACCCAAGATCAGTTCAATTAACACTGGCAACGTGGCTCATATAATAAAGGTCTATCTACAGTGATCCCTGAAAGCCATATTCAGATTGAAATATCAGGGTCTTATGCATGTGAATACATTTCTGCACAGCAACAGTCTTTAATGTCCATGCAGTCGGACCTCAGTATCAGATGGCTCACACTGCCCATAAATGGCAGCCGATGGTCATAAAGTGATCTGCGCCTTCTCTCCCTCGGCACAGGGTGTAAGCGCCGAGAGTGAAGGTTACAGACTGTGAAATCTCTTCTGTGCGATCGCTCATAGGCGGTCCCCTGACAATGTGGAGATAATCTGTGCTTCAGAGAAAGTCCAAATGACCCTGGAGTGCGGTCGGGACAGGCCTCGCTACATTCCTGGCTTTTAAAGGGATTCCCCCTCGAATCCTTCAGCTGTCAGTCAATCAATCGGCATTCCCCAGATATGCACTCAGACACATGGACACACACACACATACACACACACACACGTATGCATGCAGACACACACACACACACACATTCACATGCACACAGACATACATACACGACCACACACACACACACATGCATGCACATGGACATGGTTACATGAACACACACACGCACTTACATACACACACATGTACGCAGACACACTCACACACAGACACACGTAGACACATATACATGAACACACACAAACACATATACATGCGTGCATGCATGTACGTAGGCCCAAATACATGAACACACATGCACATAGGCACATAAACATGAACACACACACATGTACGCACATGCACACACAGGCACGTAGACACATATACATGAATACACACAAACACACATATATATGCACGCATGCATGGAGACGCATATACATGAATGCACAAACACAAACACACACACACACACACACACACACACACACACACACACGTACACACAAGCACCCACACACTCATGCACACGTACACACACAGAGTGAATGACGTGTCTGATCTCTCTATGCGACTCATGTACATCACATGTCCCTGTGAGTGAGGCCTGTTGCTGGCATTGGCAGCAGAGTAAATCAAATGATGGTGAACTGCCAGCAGAGAATCATTGACTATGTTAATCTGTCTTCAGAGTCTGGGAAGCATGAACGCGTCGTTTAGCTTCACGCCTTTTGCCTTGACGTGATTACACGTACACCTTCAATTCCAGGTTCTTTCTCATTAACATTTTTCTTTATTTGTTGTTTTCTCCTTTAAGAACACCAAAAGAGACATTGCAAGCTTTTCAGGGACCTCCGACGTGTATAAAGCAATGGGGGTTTCATTCCTTTCTCCTACCTGCGGTTCCAGCAGCGGAGCCTTTGGGCATCCTGTGCACTGAGATCAGTGCAGCACATCCCAGCCTGTGCAGGCAGCAGGACAGCAGTCTCTCACAGGGCCCCACCCCATCTTGGTTGCACGCTGAGTGCCTGGCAGGGAGGCAGCGAGGGCTATTTCTGAAATGTTCTGGCAGGATTCATATGGGGAGAGAGCAAATAAACACACAACCTTCTGGCACGATTCAGATGGGGAGAGAGCAAATGAACTGAAATGCTTTTGGATTTTGTCTGTTTGTCATGTTTGAAACTCTCTCCAGCATCATATGTTAAAGTAGCTAGGCCCAAGAGGCTGAGGCCAGTGGCAAAGAGGCTCTTCCTAATGAATCTAGTTTAAACTATTTCTCATTATTAATTGCATTGACAGGATTTTTCAGTTTGTATTGCACACCGGTTTCTCTCAGACCGCTCCTATGTAAACAGGAAGCTTGAACATGCGCCTTAAGCTCAAGCGTTCCCAGAGCTTTGAGACTGTGGGCGGCTGTACCTCTGAGTTTTGTTCATTCTCATCGTTTTTTTGTGATTCACGGGGAACAGAAGAAGGTGCGCCTTTACATTACAGGCGGCTTTGAGGCTGGGATTCAAAAGTGACGAACATCGCCGAGCGTTGCCAAAAATCTATTCATTTCAAAACCATATCCCTGCCCTTCATGTGTGCCAGTCTGCCACCAAGTTCATACTGAATTAAAACGTTGCTGTGCACTGAAGAGCTAAGCGTGGCAATTCACAAACACAAAATGAGAACACTCGCATACAGAGTGAGGACAGTTAGGGAATTCCAGAGGGGTCCATCATTGTATAGTTATGGTAATAAGAATTTAGAATATTTCTAATTAGTTGTGGCATATATCTCTATCAAATTTTCAATAAAGCAGTTACCAAATTGCACTCTTAGACTGCAAACGGCTCACATACAGCAGGCCTCCAACAGTGTGACAACAAATTGGCTATTTTACGTGTGAATTAACGGTTTTACCACCTGAATATGTTTTTAACTGTGTTTTTGAACATTTTGTCTCCAGATTTTGCCCTCTGTAGATTTGTAGTCAATTCATTTATTTATTTGTATTTTTTATGATTTTTCCCTTTTGTGCATTTTGTTCACCAATCTCATTAAACACTATAGAAGATGACATGTTAATGCAGATTTATTTTTGTTGGATTTTATTTCAAATAATTATTACAGGTGCTAAATAATTCACACATATCATTTTTGGGAAAAAATGTCACTTCTATCTTAAGAAATATGTACAAATAGTTTTCTATACACATTTACATTATACAGTATACAGCGCCCCTAAATCTAAAACATCTTTTTAAATCTAATTTTACAGCCTGAAATTAAAACATATTATATCAGATTTTTCCTACCTCTATTTCCACATTTTACACATTCCACAACTTCCAAGTGAAAAAAATGCTCAAATTTCTGAACATTAATTTAAATAAAAGAACTAGAATAACCTGGATTGATAAGTCTACACCCTGCTTATCACACCAATTTTAAACTAGCTCAGGGGTAACCAATCACCTTCCAGATCACATACCTAGCTAATTGGCCTCCATCTGTGTTCAGTTGCAGTGATTCTGATTACTTCGGAATAAAATCTGCTGTTCCTAGAGGATTCCACTGCTGGGTAGTGCAGTAAAGAATCCACCATGTGAAACAAGAAGCTTTCAAAAGAACTCTGGGATAAAGTTGTGGAAAGGCACATATCAGGAAAGAGGTATATAAAGATATCAAAGGCCTTAAATATCCCTTGTAGCATGGCCAAGACCATAATTAAGAAGTGGAAGATGCATGGCACCACCAGGACCTTGCCTAGATCAGGCTGTCCATCCAAGCTGGATGACTGAGCAAGAGGGAGAGGCCATCAAGAGGCCAATGGCAACTATGAAGGAGCTCAAGGAATATATGGCAATATATAAGAGTGGTCAATGTCTGCATGTGTCAACAATACAGAAAGCTCTCCACAATTCTGATCTGTATGGTCAGGTGCCATGAAGGAAGCCACTACTCAAAAACGTCCACATTCAGTCCCGTTTGAGGTATGCAAAAAAGCATTGAATATTCTGAAGCCATGTGGCAACAAGTGTTGTGGTCAGATGGAACCAAGATAGAAATTTGTTTGTATAGAGTAGGCAAATGTGATTTGTAATTGTCATTATTCAGACATTAGAGTACAATCAAAAATACATTATTTAACATTTTAACATTAATTTTGAATGGCAGTCATTTTGGCTGCATAAAGGGTTGCGTATTTTCTGGGTCCTTCCCATCTGCTGGTTCATTTTGCCGGTCTATGATGGCTAGGGTAATTGTGGTGGTACACAAGCAAGGCAGCCTATTAGTAGAAATATTTGATACATCTATTTGCTCAACATGTTAGATTTACATGACGAATCGTTCCATCAAAATATTATATACATATACTGTGTGCATGTGTGTGTGTGTACACTGATTAAAAGCTGGGTGCTGATCCTTTATGAATGTAATTTATTCTAGTCAATGTGGTAAAACTATAATTAAATAGAAAATGTATAATTCTAATATATATAATAGTGCTGCTACGCAGTCTAATAATGGGCACTGATTGGCCGTTTCTCTTCAATTAACTTGAATGCTCAGTGAACCATTTTAAAAGATTGCAGACAGGAAGGCACTGTCGAAACATTTGAATAGGTTAGCCTCATGTTTGTATTAAAAAATGATAAATCCTGACCAGAGGGGGTAATAGGTTGTCTGAGTTGAACTAGGTGTTTTTAATCACAAGATGCACAGGTAACATACCCTGGGATGGCCTACCTGGTGTATACCGCCTAATCTTCTTCTGCTACATCCATTTTTACAGCCTTTTTATTTATTTTCCTCTGTAAGGCATGATTTGATGGGCTGAGTATCTTTCCTCAGAGCAGCTTCTTTTTGGAATAATCATAATGCATACAAACGTTGTGATGCTGTTTTATGCGGATATGAGCAAATTAGTAAACATGTGGGACACAATCAGCCTCTTTCCACCAGGAGTCTTTTAAAATATATATATATATATTTTGCAGTAAATGTATGAACAAAGGCTGGTACAAGAAAGTTTATATACTTATGTCCATTGTGGACCTCCTTAAAGGCAAGATAGCTAGACGTGTGAAAGGTCAAATAAAAGATTATATAAATAAAGGCCTGGCCCCTACAGGTTACCAGATGTTGTCAGTGAAAGATATGCTTGTCCTCTGATCTCTCTCCTGTAGTACTGTGTGTGGCCTATAGGGTGTAAAATAGTCACTTGCTCTCCTGCAGTACTTTGTGTGGCCTGCAGGGTGTAAAATAATCACTGGCTCTCCTGTAGTACTGTGTGTGGCCTGTAAGGTGTAAAATAGTCACTGGCTCTCCTGTAGTACTGTGTGTGGCCTGTAAGGTGTAAAATAGTCACTGGCTCTCCTGTAGTACTGTGTGTTGCCTGCAGGGTGTAAAATAGTCACTGGCTCTCCTGTTGTACTGTGTGTGGCCTGCAGGGTGTAAAATAGTCACTGGCTCTCCTGTAGTACTGTGTGTGGCCTGTAAGGTGTAAAATAGTCACTGGCTCTCCTGTAGTACTGTGTGTGGCCTGCAGGGTGTAAAATAGTCACTGGCTCACTGTAGTACTGTGTTGCCTGCAGGGTGTAAAATAGTCACTGGCTCTCCTGTAGTACTGTGTGTGGCCTGTAAGGTGTAAAACAGTCACTGGATCATAGGTGAGTGCATAGGAGGGATGCATGGGGGAAATGAGGGAACATTCTGAAAATAAAGTAAGAAATACACTTCAAAATACCAGGCATTCCACAAAGCTCAACACTTACCATCAAGTGCATTTACATGACTGCTCACATGCTTATTATTATTGTAATTATATGTATTATTCCTGGAATTCTACAATTCCTACAATTATATTGTGATAATAATACAATAATTATGTATTATTATGTATTTGCTATTTTTTAATTTTTTTAATTCTTGTATTTAGCATCTGGTATTCCAATATACTATGATGTTCTGTATGTCTGTATAGCTGCTAGGTTTTTACTCTGGTTTTTAAATATATTTATCTGTAATTTATTATGTCCTGTATGTCTTGTGTGTTCTTTCACTCCTGTACCATTGCTGCTGTGACAAACCAAATGTCCCCCCCCCGGGATTAATAAAGGCTATTCTATTCTATTCTATTCTATTCTATTCTAAGACTGCTTGGTCATAGTACAGTTTAAAACGTTCTTATTCAGGGCACATGCTACACATTCAGAGGAACGGCTGTGTAACCAAAGCTTAAGCACAAAGGCTGAATGCTGTAGCCATGGCGGCACAGTCACTGTCTGTCTGTCTGCAGGCATGGTCTTAAAACACACCTCAGATCACTCACATTCCTACCTGCCTTTGAACCCGAGTTCTAAACATATACCTCTTTATTTATCTTTTAAAAAAAATCTAATTCTCCACGTTCCCTGGGTACAAGAGCATTGTGTCAAGCTACTCACGTATACAGTATGTATTCAGGCCCGTAATATCCAAATACAATACATGCATGTAAATGAACACAAGCAGCAATACCTCGACTAGGATATGAGCCTGCAACCTCCATGTTACATGCTCAGCACCTCTGCACTCCTCCGGGTGGTGTGTGTCCAGGACCAGGGGAGAGGTATGAAATGCTGTGTCTCACAACAATTGGGGACGTACGACGAGGTGCCAAATGGTGCCATCTATTCCAGGAGTGACGGCTACATCAAGGTAGCATAGGTCCGGGGTGCCGCTCTGGAACAAAACAAAGAGTCAAGAGAAAAAATGGCCGACACTTCAGAGGGAGACTGCAGCCTAAATAAAACATGCAGAATGTATATACACAAAGAAGAAAGTCAGCAAGAGCTCTCACTCACTTTCTCGGTTTCTCTTGCTCTCTTTCTTTCTCTTTCTTCTACCTCTCTCTCTCGCTCTACAATATGGATTCCTCGCCTATCTCTTAGCTGTTTTTTGGGGGACAGGTATGTGTGTCTTTTGGGGCTCAGCTGCTGTGCCTCCACACACCCCAGTTCCTGTTTGTTTACCTATTGTGTATTTGTCGGTTTGTCTTCTTAGGAACAGTAATCTCTGTGATGACTACAAAAGAGCCTCCACAATAAGGGATTCATTTGTGTATTGAATTATCATTAATGTTATTATTCCACTCAGTTTTATGAATTGAACGGATTCATTAAAATGCCTGCATTTTTTCCCCGTAATTATTTATTTATTTTGAGAATGCTTAATTAAATTGGATCAAATTAAATTAGACTGAATGTAATCTTCTTTACAAAGGACTTTTGGCTTGATTGGCAGGTTCGTCGACGAGGTCACGGGAAGGAGGCAGACGGTATTATGGGTAAGAGGGAGTGCTCTTTTGGCAGACGTGCCAACTGTACACGGAAGAGGAGCATATTTTTGTCCTCTCCAAGATGTTTATTCCCAAACTCCAGGGCATGAGGGAAGGATTAAGCGCATTAAACAGAATATTTCTGAACCCTGCAAAATGACACTTTAATTAAGCAAATGTGCTGCAGTGCATCATGGTAAACAGGCAGAGCAGTCCGTGCAGGAGGCGCCGGTGTACACAGCAGAACAGATGTCCCCGAGCGCGTAATGTGCCATGTTATCCACTGTATTATTTGGAATATGGGCATAATTATCATAATCGTACATTTTCAAAAAATAAGGGTGAAAAGTTTTAAAATTAAAAAATCTAATTTCATTATTTTTGAAGTGTATTTATACCTTGCTTAAACACTCGCCCTGAATTAGCAGTGTGAAAATTCGCACATAGTATAACAGTGTATTCACCTCCCTTCTGATGGAGGCGACGGGATGCAGTGGCCATTGGGATTGCTTTAAAAAAGACAGGAAAAAGGTGTCGGTAATGGACGGATGTACAGACGGATGTACAGGCATTTGTAAATCTGGTGTTCAGCGCCCAATCATCACACTTTCCCTGGGGTCCATATCTATTTTTATTTTATTTACATTTCACAAAAAAAAAAAAATACACGGTCCTGTTAGATAAGGATTATAAAGTAGGGATCGTATCAGACAGCGCATTACGGTTTGCCAGTATGGACGGTGCCAGTTATTTGAACGCAACAGGCAGGGTCGAAACTCTGATGCCACGTAACATTTTTTTCCTCGATCGTGTTCGCGCTGCTCTGCGTATTTGTGCGGTTGTACGTTTGAGAGAGAACGCACTCCGGAGAGCTGGACCACTCGGCGGTGTCTCAACTGTAATCTGAACCACCGCTGCCTTTCCACTTTCCCCACGAGCCTTAAACAAATTCAGCGCGCGCAAGAGAATCATGTTGGAATTGTGTGTTTTGACACATCCCTATGGCTTTCCAATGGAGCTAAATTGCTGATCTGGGGCCAGAGGAGTGAGTCTGTTTTGTGCTTAATTGCTTTGTTTCGTCCATGTCCTTTCCCTCTATGGCAGAACCAGCTGCACCTTCTCTCTCTTCCCCTGCAGGGAATGCACTCATAACCATTAATCTGAGATATAATAGCTTTTAAAGTCCTTTAAAAAGTCTCAAGCAGAAGTTAAGAGTAGAGCAGCCCAGAAGATGTGGCTCAGGCGGTTTCTCTGGCTGTTGGGTTATGTCAGCCACCACCTCACACTCCCAGCAAGACATGCTCCATAAAACACGGAGCCCCATATCAAATGGAACCCTCACCCTCACACACACACACACACACACACACACACACACACACACACACACACACACACACACACAAAACAAACAAACAAACCTTTACCATCTTCACTTCACAGCTGGAAAAGGAGAGACAGAAAGTACAAGAAAGAAAGAATGGGTTGACCCATGCAGAAAGCGGAGTGGGATGGGACAGGTTTGGACACTGATAGATTTAGGGTAGGATGGGGGGGAAATATTGCCAGTCAGGCCAGACCCTGGGATGGAAGCATTGCGAATGCACTTACAAAGAGAGTGCACTGCCAGAGATAAAGACATCTACTACCTGTGCACCGGAAAACACTGCCACCCACAGCACTGAGAGAGCTGACAGGGGCATCTAAGAGGGCTGACAGGGGCATGCTGGGATAGCAAATTAGTGGGATCGGCATTGGTGTGGGGTGCGGAGCGGGTGCAGTTATACTCAACATGCAGGGCAAGGATGAATCTGGCGGTTAGGATCAGCTATGCTTAGAGATGCTAGCCTAGCCCCCATCCTAAACCTACCCCTGTATTACAACCCCACTTCTAATCAGCTCCTTCAGGGCCAGGGGGGTGTTTAACCCTTTGAGGGAGTGCTGTTGCTCAATGATGAAATAATATAATAAATAATAATAAATAACATAAAACAAACCCAAGATTTTAAAATGAGTTCCACAACAATCAAGTCCTGGCTAAAACTTAATCATGTAATCATGAAACGTTGGTCCTTGTATGCACTGACTTTAAACTTTAACAGTGTAATTTGATTATTTTATTGATTGATTGAACTATCAATGCCCATCAAGGGACTGGTGTTGGAAATGAGCTTTGGCTATATACACATGTACAGTGCATCAGGCACTGCTTCTGTGGTTGTCAATGTTCTCTGTGCTTGTCCCTTACAAATAAACTAAGAAATAAATAAATGTTTATTATAGAACATGTCATAACATTCTCGATGATTGTAATTGATGACATCACAAAGGGCTGCTAATGGCATCCTAAAGAACTGTAAAATGCCAGTTTAGAACTACAACTCGTAGTGTAAAAACACTCGTCAAAGGGTTAAAGGGCACCTGACATGCTAGTAAAAACTTTGCTAGCAAGAAATGTGCCCACAACGTTTGTGAAATTACAAATTCACCAAAAAACATCAAAACTGTATTTTTAAACTGATTTTAAAAGGTAACGTGAGCTAATACAAGATAGAGAGAGGGATTGTGGAAGATACTATTAAAATGGTGTGTTTGTGTGTAATGTGGCAAGTCAGGGGAAAAGTGTCTACAGGTTTCCCCATCAATAATGAAAAGGAGTAGATGGTCAGTGAGAGATCTGAAACACACCTAGCTGTATTTGTAGTGAGCATTCTGCTGCAGATTATTTTTAATAATACCCTGATGAGTGATTCAGGATGGAGATTAGAATCTCCCAAGTCTTAAAACCAACAGCAGTACCGTCTGTTGTTTTTAACCAAGTCGAGGGGAAGATAGGAGAAGAGCGGTGAAGAGACTAAGACAGGCTTTCCAGAAGCGAGAGACAATTCAGGTTAGAGAGATGTTTCACACCAATTTAGCTAGCTAGTAAACTAGCTTAACCACTGTGTCAAACAAGCTAGCCTGCCTTAACACCACTAATGTTGCATCAATGAGCTGTCCAATATACCACAAACTGGCTAGCTCCAACTGCTGCCAGGTGACAGACAGTTACCTATTAGGCCAGCTAGCAACAAGCCATCTTTCTACATGCAGAACTATATATATTTTTTCTTTGCGGTCAGCCAATCGTCGCCCTCGACGAGGGTCTCGGCCAGAGCCGGGCTAGCGCAGCCGGGTTTCGAACCGCGGCTGCAGAGGGCAACTTGCATTCCGGGTGAATGCTTTGACCATTACGCCACTCGGGGGCCCCCACAGCTACACTTTTTTAGCTGTGTTAGCAGTGTTTTACTCAAACTAACTTGATAACGCTGAGGGCCTTTCTGAACTCAATTCCCTGGGCTGCCTGCTGTCAAGGCACCAAGTTAAATGTGTGTGTGTTGTGTTAACACACCAAACTGTGTGTGTGTGTGTGTGTGTGTGTGTGTGTGTGTGTGTGTGTGTCTTGGTGTGTGTGTGTGTGTGTGTGTGTGTGTGTGTGTGTGTGTGTGTGTGTGTGTGTGTGTGTGTGTGTTTGTGTGTGTGTGTGTTTATGTGTGTGTTTGTGTATATGAGAGAGAGTTTGTGTGTGCATGTTGTGGCAGCCGAAGGGGCTGCACAAGGAAATGGCTGCCTGGCCCTTCGACACATGGGAGCCAGAAACACTACATTTCCCAGCAGGCCACAGTCAAGCACCTGAACGGAGTCAAGCCATTGGAACTAACGACCAGCTGAAGGCCATTTCGAGGCCTATTTAAAGGACTCGTTCCCATCACATGGAGAGAGGAGTAGAGTTTGCGCGATAGAGAGTTTGCAGAAGTGATTTTGGATTGTTTATAGTGTTTGACCCAGATTGTTTTGTGTCCCGACTTTTGGACTGTGTGAGGAATTGACCTGGATTATGACATTGGATTTTGGACAAAGACAAAGCTAAGGATTGTGGACTTTATGTGTATGTATACCCCCCGAAGACCCCGCCCTTTTTGTGTTTGTCAAGATTTGTACGATTTGTTTATTAAATTATTGTTTTGTTTGTAATATTGCTTCCAAGTTATTTAACTTGCCTATGCCCTCTGCAAAGATCCGTGAGTGTCGCCCAACCCCTAGGGACACCACAATGTGTACATGTGTGTTTCGGATAGATTATATGTGTGTTTGTACGAAAGAGAGTTTGTGGTTTTGTGTGTGTTTATGAGAGTTTGTGTATTTGTTAATGAGATTGTGTGTGTGTGTGTGTGTGTGTTTTTATGAGAGCGTGTATGTGTTTGTGTGGCTTTGTGTATGTGTGTGTTTATGAGCAATTAGGTGTGTGTGTGTGGTCTATAACTGAATGTTCTGTGCTTCCCATTAGATGTGTGTACATAATGATATGAATGTGATTAGTGATTCTCCGCTGCCGCTGAATTTGATTTTCCCTGTAGGCAACGTCAGCAATGAGATGAAGATGTGATGCAGTCGTAAATCAAGTGTATAATTCAATAAGGAAACACAGACAAAGAAATTGAAAATTAATCTGACTCCAAAAGCTTATTGCTCAATTAACCAAATTACTTCCTGGTGACGATTAATCGAGTTGGCTTCCTGGTGACAATTAATTAAGATAACTTCCGGGTAGCGATGGTAACAACAACAGTATTTGCATGAAGGAATATTTGTGATGTGAGACTAATTTGCCCCCCCACCTCTGTGTGGCGTGGCTTGGGGGGGTCTCAAGGATAACCGTGTATATCGAAGCCCTCCTCTCTGTTGAATGAAGACCCTGTCTGTTTCAAGCTGCCTCTTTTACTGGCACGGCTGGCACGTGAGCTTTCCTGCTACAGACTGATTTCCTCATTTGTACCATTGAACCAGAATGCTCTGTTTCATGGCTCGCAGCGATGTGTCGCTGGCAGATTCAAGGAGTCTGACACCAGGGGGCGGCGGAGGTGGTGGGGTGGGGAAGGGAAGGGGGCGGGGGATAGATTTACTCCTTCCTTTTCTTCACAGTATTTATCTGAATCTACAGCGTGCGGACACATCTTCTCTGGCTGACAATAACGCATCGACTCTGAGGACGGGGTGAGGATCAACATTTGCCTGCTGTTCACCTTGCCGTTTCCCGCTATGAAGAGAAGACCACAAATGCCAGGGCCGAAGATCTAAAAAAGCATTATGGAGTTATGGTTATGGAGGCAGCGCCAGGCCCTTTGAGTGGGCTAAGGCTTTAGAACTATTCTTCCGTAAAGGTTGAAAGTAGTAAGAAACCACAGTGGTTCTTGATCTTTTATTTTGGGTTAATCCTAATCACTAACACTCAGCGAGAATGTAGAATGCTGAGATGTCCTACTGTTCTGATGTCTCAAACAATAGAAAACGCAAAATGGAATTGCTTGTATTTTGAAGGCAAGTGAGTTCCACACGTCTTGGACATGAAGTGGCATTGACTCACGGAAACACTAATGACATACAGTATCTCACTAAGGAGAAAAAGTACTGCAAAGGACTGACAAGCAGATAGACTAAGTTAAAGCTCTGAACAAATCATTTTACCTAGCCTCTAAAATTAAAACAACAAACAAGGAACATTTATGGAGGGAGCGAATCAGCCCATTGGACTGCAGTATAATCGTGACAATCACTCAATGATGCCCAGGCCAATTCGTGTTAATCACTAACCCACCGATTCAATTTCTCCCTCAGACAGGAAGTAGCTGGTATGCTGTTCTGCAGTGATGCATGGCATTGGTAAATGTTATACAGAGTTTAATGAAAGACATTCCATTTGTTGGAATGTTTATCATTGCTTCAGTCAGTCTGTTTGGATGTTTGAGCTGGCTTTTGAATAGCCTTCAGAGAACACATAATAGACGTCTTATGTTTTGTTATTTCAGCCTAGTTCAAAACAAGCTTGCGTTATTTTTAAAGTAAAGATGTGATTTTAACAGGTTTGTGAACTTAAGACTTTGCCATTTTCTTCACTGTTATTTGCGGGGAAAAATGTGTGAACCATTTGCCAAACAGCACCTCTAAAGAACTTACAGGAGATGGTATAAACCGTAATCACAAGCTAAGGACAACACACAATAATGCCTTTTTTCAAAACGGAAGTGTGCAATGTCTTAATACGAGAGCCCGCGGACTGTTCTTCTTGTCTGTTCAAAGCCCCTGTCTATATCTCTTTGGACTCGGCGTCTGAATTGGTTTGGATATGACCATTATTACCGGTGTTTGAAAATGTTTGGGAGACGACTGAAGTGGAACAGAAGATCTTGAGACACCAAAGCCCTTCAGGGGCAGGTTTAACGAGTCCAGCTTTGTGTTGTGAAAAACAAAGTGTTTTATATTTGGAGCACACAGCAGCTTTAGTTTTTAACAGTGCTTCGCAGCGGAGGAGAGAAAGTCTGCAGATTATGTAAGGTATCCAGCTGCTGTGTTCCGCCCATCTCCTCTAATTCCTTGCTCGGGGAGTGACTGATTGGTGAAGGAGGCCTTTGGTGCAGTTTGTGGATATTCACAAGGACAGGACGTCCATCCATCCTGGACATCTATGCTGGACTGGACTTGATTGGGCCAGACTCGACCTGATTGGACTGGACCGCACCAGACTCAAACAGGACCCAAAGAGCTGAGACAAGTCATTTGTATTGGGATTACTATGGGTGCCGTGACAAGCACAGCCTCTACTAAAGTCACATTCAAGTAAAGAAACTGGGCCATAATTATCTGGGTTTGATCACAAATCAATGTCGAGATTGAAAGAGAGAGAGACAGACAGAGACAAAGAGAAAGAGAGACATACAGATTAGCAAGAACAGCAAAGAAGATGAGCCCCTAAACATTTTTTTTTTTTTCACGATAGAAATGTTTATTTTTTTGGTTAATAAACATTTCTAAGAGTCAAACAGGACTAACTGGATCCATATTATACAGTCTGAAGAAGGATTATTTATATATATATATATATATATATAAACCTCCGGAGCACTAACTGTTAGCCAACTAGCTATGAGACAGATCAGATCAGACTGTACAGGGAAACTAAGGTAGGTAGTTGTCAAGGAAAATAAATCTTAAAGGGACTGAAAGTCTAGTAATTAATTTAAAAACATACATAATAAAAATAATAGTGTCAAAATAATCACTGGTTAAAGTTTGGACAGCTAGGCGCTAAAGCTAAAATGAGTGAGAGCAAAGTGACAGTTGGAGATCCACCAACTGTCATTCGAACTGATACAAATGTATCCATTGAGGAGCTGAGTGAAATCTGATACCCTGCCACAGTAATAATAATAATAATAAACTTGATTTATTCAGCACCTTTCATACAACGATTTGCAGCCCAAAGTGCACACAGTAAACTCTGCTACTGCCAGAAAGGAGCACAGGGAGAGAGAAGTCCAGAATGAATCTGTTTTCGAGAGGCTATTTGTGGACTATTATATACAGGGGGGCATGAATATAAAAGAAGATTGTCACATGCCACGTGACAATCCCTGGACTGGAGCAGAGCAGCCGATGGTAAGAACTGGCAGAGGAGTGGGGTTTGCCGGTCTATGGACCGGATCTTTATTTTTCAGTGGGAGAGCAGAGTCTTCACCCTACTTGCTGCAAAGCTTTTGGGCAAAAACAATTAACTACAATAACAAACTAAAATAAACAACACTACATGAAAGCCTGCCTCCTCCGAGGGGGGAATCCCCTTTCGGGGAACACACAACAAAAAGACAGTCAACGGCTTTCCACACCGCTTCCATGCATCCACATTTAACACGCATCAACAGGACACAGCTCCTCTTCAGTCCGGAGTTCCACTATAACCTCACCAGGCACACACATATTCAGTGACTTTTCAAGTGCTTCCTAAGCCCATGCACACAGAGACACTCAAACTTTTTAGTCCGAGTTCTCTGTTGACACAAACACACGGAGACCCTCGCTACTCATCACAGTAAGAGTTCTGGTAACCAGCCCCGAGACACTCTCCACTCTTTCAGTGAGAGTTCTCGGGGCATTGTCCAGAAACACTCCACTGTCTTAAAGTCTCTTAACGCAAACACAGAGCGAGAGAGGCGGACACTATTTCAGTGCACCCTCTCTCTGTCTTTCCCAGACACACCGGAAGCACTCTACTCAGTCACTCTAGACAAACGCACACAGAACTCAACACACTCCACAGACTCCACGTCCTCCGACACGGAAACCCCCTTGCGGGGAACACCAAACATTTAACCGTACTTCACTCACATATGGCAAGACCAACACTAACACTGCACAATAATACACATTACATGCGCACGCGCACTCACACACGAATGACCAGACTCACAACTCTCTATGATACACACACATGTAAATTACAAGACAAAACCAACTTTACAATATGCATACACATGAATGACAAGACAGGACTAACTGATCCCCCACTCGCCCCACCTGCTCTTAAATAGGCTTACTTTCTGCCTGGCTCAGGTGGGACCCATGAGGCAATAACCCATCTATCATTCACTCACCCAATCACAATTACTCAACACCAAACAATTCACATTCTCACACACAAACCCATTCAGTCAAGTTAATTCCACACCAATTAACTGATTGAATAATGATGATCAATTATGGCCTTTGGAACAACCGTCCGGGCAACAGTTCACACTCTCGCAGTCTCACACCCTGCGAGAGTGCCAAACCTGCCCCTGGAAAGTTTCACTGCTCCAAAGGCCTCCACAACCTGGAAAAACAAAGGCAACCCTGCCACTCCCATGTTGCCGAGACCAACGCCCGAGCTGTCCAGAGGCTGTGCTTTCATGCACAACGTGCACCTAGCCTACCACCATAATATTCTGCCCCACCAGATGCATGACCACGTCCACCTCAACAAGCAGGGCTTCAAAGTCTTCACCAAGGTACTAAAGAACACTGCCCTGGGACGCAGCACTGCCACCCCCTACATGGAGGCCAGGGACCCCCGCCACCTGCCCCACACCCCGCAGGAACTTCCAACCCCCAGGCCCCAACACGCCCAACACCCAGGGCCACCACCCAGCACAGACGCAGCAGCGTCAGAGCCATGAATGCCAGGAAACCAGCGCATCCAACCTGACCTGAACAAGCAGCACAGCCAGAGAGCTACACAACTGTAGCGTCCAGAGCACAGAACCCGGCAGCCTCAGAACTCAACCAAATTAGAGGCCTGCCCAGATTTAGTAAATAGTTTAAATGACATGGACATTATTATTCTCCATGAGACATGGTGTCGCACAAATTCCTCCACCCACTGTCTTGCATTCTATAGGGAGATCATTGTGTCCTCCGTTAAAAATCCATAAATTAAGTGTGGAAGAGATTCAGGGCGTATCATCGTGTGTTACAGAGAGGAACTCAAAAGCTCCATCTCCCCTGTTAAAAGAGGAGAAACACACATTGGGCTCCAAATAAAATCAGTCCTACAATGTGAACAAACTTACCTCTGCGCAATATACATACCACCTTTTGAATCCCCCTATTATAAAGAGGACTGTTTCTAGGACTCCAAAAACTGATTGCTCATTTTCAGGCTTGGGGCTCCATGCTGAATCTGTGGTGATCTCAATGCCAGGACTGGCAGAGAGATGGACTACATCAGCACTGCAGGAAACCAGCACATATTTGGAGACACCTCTCTGTGCCACACAGCCACGAGACGGTGTGCTAAATAAGAGTGGGAAGCAGCAGGTACTGCATCTCTGTAAAGGCCTGGGTCTGTACATAGTCAATGGAAGGACCAGGGGGGACTCTCTTGGGAGATTCACATATAGCTCAGGATTATTCAGTAGTGTAGTTAGACTATGCTATCACCCAAAATCAATTAATTTATTATCAGGCCGCAAGCTCCTTCTATCAGGCCACTGTCAAACCGTGCTTTACTTGAAAGGGAGAGACCAAATTGATCGAAGCACTAACCATAACCCCACTGAAAAACGGATCCCTTTGAAATCATTTTATATATGGAAAAAACTAGCAAAGAAAATTACAAAACAAGCATGCATAGCACAAAAATGATCAATCTCTCAAGAAAACTTTCAAATAACTAATTATGAAATTGGCTCTGCTAAATTCTGCCACTAACCAACTCAATTATATATTTGAACCATTGGCTTTTATATCAAGTAAAAAAACTAAAAGAAACAATAAAACATTTCAAAGGAGATACAAAAATGAGAAATGGTTTGGCCAAGAATGTAACCACTAGAAAAGACCTGCGAGAGCTCTCCAACAGAGAACACCAGTCAAGAGCTACACTTCAAACTCTCACTGGTTTCTTTACGTAAAGAATATAAACAACTTGAGCACAAAAAAAAGGATCAGTACATGACAAACAAATTGACCAAATGCATTCCGGGATATATATATATATATATTAAGCTTAATTAAAGAAAAAAAAATTAAGAGACCACTGCAAAATGATCAGTTTCTCTGGTTTTACTATTTATAGGTATGTGTTTGAGTAAAAATGAACATTTTTGTTTTATTCTATAAACTACTGACAACATTTTTCCTAAATTCCAAATAAAAATATTGTCATTTACAGCATTTATTTGCACAAAATGACAACTGGTCAAAATAACAAAAAAGATGCAGTGTTTTCAGACCTTTCATAATGCAAAGAAAACAAGTTCATATTCATTTTTAAACAACACAATACTAATATTTTAACTTAGGAAGAGTTCAGAAATCAATATTTGGTGGAATAACCCTGATTTGCAATCACAGCTTTCATGCGTCTTAGCATGCTCTCCACCAGTCTTTCACATTGCTGACTTTATGGTGCAAAAATTCAAGCAGCTCAGCTTTGTTTGATGGCTTGTGACCATCCATCTTCCTCTTGATCACATTCCAGAGGTTTTCAATGGGCTTCAGGTCTGGAGATTGGGCTGGCCATGACAGGGTCTTGATCTGGTGGTCCTCCATCCACACCTTGATTGACCTGGCTGTGTGGCATGGAGCATTGTCCTGCTGGAAAAAACAATCCTCAGAGTTGGGGAACATTGTCAGAGCAGAAGGAAGCAAGTTTTCTTCCAGGATAACCTTGTACGTGGCTTGATTCATGCGACCTTCACAAAGACAAATCTGCCCGATTCCAGCCTTGGTGAAGCACCCCCAGATCATCACCGATCCTCCACCAAATTTCACAGTGGGGGCGAGACACTGTGGCTTGTAGGCCTCTCCAGGTCTCCGTCTAACCATCAGGTGTTGGGCAAAGCTGAAAATTGGACTCATCAGAGAAGATGACCTTACTCCAGTCCTCTACAGTCCAATCCTTGTGGTCTTTTGCAAACCTTTTGCACTTCACCCCAGCTGCCGTTTGCCATTCTTTTTGTAGGTCACTTGATGTCATCCTACGGTTGTTGAGTGACATTCGAATGAGTTGGCGATCATCCCGGTCAGTAGAGAGTCGTTTTTGCCCTCTGCTGGTCTGTAGCTTTGTTGTCCCCAATGTCTGCTGCTTGACCTTGTTCTTATGAACCGCCGTCTTTGAAATTTGAAGGATAGAAGCAACCTTACGCTCACTGTATCCCTCTGCCAGTAAATCCATAATTGAACCCTTCTTTTCCTCACTCAAAACTTTTCTTTTCAACTCTTTTCGCATGGTCAGTAGTTATTTTTTTATTCCAATTACTTTTAAGGTACTACTAGCACTGTTTTTTGCTATCCAGCTGGTCCTATTGCAAGAGGATAGTGATGACCACAGCAGTGTTTTTTATTATTTTCCTCATTAAATAAGATTAGGTTCAGGTGATCACCTAATCAGTACTTCATTAAGTAGAATGAGGTGTGCTTGTTTTGGAATTCAACAGACACTGGAATGCCATACACGTAGAGATGCTGATTTAAGAAAGATTTGGAGTGGTCTCTTAATTTTTTCCAGAGCTATATATATATATATAAAAACAAATTGATGACCAAAAACAAACAAACAAAAAAATGACCAATTCAAAATGGTACCATATGGAAAAATGTGTTTGACTCCCTTAGAAACCACTGATCTAAAGCCAGATCGGAAAAATATCAAAAGAAATGTGGATACATTTTAAAAATAATTAAGCATAAAAAATTATCAAAACCTACTTGACTTCCCAATCACAATTCAGGAAATTAAAAAGTATACCCAGGCCCTTAAAAATAATAAAGCATGTGGGCCGGACAACATCAGCAATGATAGAGTAGCCCTATTTTTTTATTTGTACTATCAATGCCTGAATACTGGCCTTTCTTTTATCGAACACAGTGTTTTGAGTAAAACTCAGATTGGCTTTCCACCAAAGCATAGAACTTCAGGCTACATTTATACCCTACACAACCTAATATAGCAAAACATCAAAATTAATAAAGTAAAAAATATTTGCCTGCTTTATGGACTTTAAAAAGGCATTTGATTCAATTTGGCATGAAAGATTATTATTTAAACTTCTTCAAAGTGGTGTAGGTTGTAAAACATATGATATTATCAAATCAATATACAATGAAAACAAATGTGGTGTAAAAATGGATAATAAAAGGACAGAATTCTTTAAACTAGGTCATGAAGTGAGACAGGGATGCAATTTGAGTCTATTGAGAATATTTGCTCAATATTTACATCAATGAATTGGCAAAATTTTGAACAATCTGCATCCCCTCACTCTAGTCTACGGTACTGCAATTAAGTTCCTGCTCTATGCAGATACTTGGTCCTGTTGTCTCCCACAGAACAGGGGTTACAGCTGTTCTGTACAGGCTCAGTTGTACTGTCAGAGATGGGCACTGACAGTCAATCTGGACAACCAGGGTTATGGTATTCCAGAAAAAAAGCCAGATCACAGGGAAACAGGTATCGCTTCACCCTGGGTGACTCTGTGTTGGATCATTCTACTCGATATATATACCTTGGACTAGTAATCAGTGCAACAGGGAGCTTCAGTCTGATAATAAATGCTCTAAAAGAAAAGGCTTAGGCTTTCTATGCAATAAAAACTAGACTAGACAAACTAAAATAAGCCAAGAATGGGGCCCCATTTCCAACCCAGACTTAAAAAATTGGGACAAACCCCCAACAGAAACGTTTCAATTGGAATTTGCTAAAAACATCTTCCATAGTCACAGACATGCACCAAATAATGTCTACAGAGCAGAACTGGGCCTATTCCCTCTGCAGATCCAAATTAAAAATAGAGCGACTGAGTTCTGGTGCCACTTAAACCAGGCAGACCAGCACTCACTAAAATACAAAGCCCTACTGAGCAACCAGATCTCCCAAGACGAGGACTCCCTGGGCCACAGAGCTACACCGAAATCAATGACCCTCGGAACCAAAATACGGATAAAATAATTCCCAAAACAACAATGAAAAAATGTATCTACATTTGAGAAACAAATATACTTAAGATTGGACTAAACAAACCTCAGTGCTATCAGCCTCTAAACAGAAGCATTACATTGGCAGCAGACCTGAAAACACAAGACTCAAAAGAAAGAGGAATTCTAACAAAGTATGGACTCAGGGACCACAATCTTGAAATAGAGAAGGCAGATACAAAAATCTTGGATGCCTAGAGACCAAAGAGTGTGCAGTCATTGTGAGCTGCAAGAGACCGAGACAGAGATGCACTTCCTGTTATCCTACTCAAAATACAAAACAATACGTGACACATATTTCCCACAATTTGAAAAAAGTATTTCATACAAAAACATTATCATCCTATTGGAAGAGAAAAATATGAATCTGGCAGCTAAATGTGTAATCATATACATTATGTGTATGTTTGTGCATGTATGCATGTGCATATATGTACAGTATATGTTTATGTCTACGTAAGGTACATGCGTATGCATGTGTGTATGCTTATGTTTATTAACATAGACTATATGATTGTTTATTATTGTTATATTATTGTTTGTATTGCTATTGTTTGTACAATATGTGTACTATGCTTTGGTAACATTCTCCATTTTAATTTTAATTTGAAAGAGAGTGAGAGAGGGAGAGAGAGAGAGAGAGGCCTTATTGCACTGTACATGTCAACAGACTTCTCCATAGTCTCTGAAGCTGGAGGAGAATGAAGGAGTGTTGTTTGATGGGCATAGCATTGCAGTAATTACCCAGAGGTCAGCATGTGAGTTCCTTGTAGGGTCCAGTAGAGAAAATGGCTCTGAATCTTGACGGCTTTCTTTTGTGAATGACCAGAAAGGAAGCCCGTAATTATACATGGTCTTTTGGGATGTTTTCGTTCACGTGAAGAGTGGAAGCAGGATGGAATATGGATGGATTTTCTCTATTATTTATATATATATATTTATATATATATATATTTATTTTTTATTTTATTTTATTTTTTATCTGGATTATTTTTGATTTTCTCCACAGCACACTGTGAGATTTGTTGCAGTAGTTGGAAAACCCAGAAAACAAGGACTACACAAATGTGTTTGTGTATTTTGGTAAAGGTGAGTGGTTTATTGGCTGTAAATATAGGGAACATTGTGCAACATTTCTGTGATGATAGACATGCTATTTATAAAAATGGACAGTGAGTGACAGTGCAGGATGAGGTAAATGCCCAAACTCAGCAAGTAGTTTCAGTTTTTTTCAGAGAAATAAAATCAATATAGAAAATAGAATAGTGCACCTGGGAAATGTGTAGAAACACAAACGATTTGTAGGTGGGTCAAAAAAATAGAAGATTTTAACCGTATTCAAACACCGCGCAGAGGAGAATTTAAGGAATATAATGAAATGAGTAGTATTATTTTGAGTCTGTCTTTCTCGGACCCCAGCTTAGGTCCCTGGAGGGGGCCTCCCCTCTGGGGAGGCTTGGGACCCCTTGGGGAGGTTTGGGGGCCCCCTAGGGATGTGTGGGGGCCCTTTGGGAGGGTACATTTGTGGAGCTGTTCTTTTCTTTGTTTGTATCTTTATTTATGTATTCATGGTAGTTATATAGCACTGTTCACGTACAACATCACGCAGGCCTTTTCTTGTGACTTGTTGATGGGCTGTATGTTTAATTGTTTGTCTATTGTTCCATGTAATTAATTAAAAAATAAACACCTCATAGAAGCTGCATTTCCTCATTTACTCTAGGGTCCGTGTGTACATGTCACACCACCCCTGAAAGAATCCTAGAGAAGAATTAATTTTCACTCCGCTCCACGTGATTACACTAATTAATCTCACACAGTGTGTGCAAAGAGCTAATCATCCTCTTCTTAAGGAACAAGGGGAAAAAACACACTTCTCCTGCTCACACATTCCTCACACACAATTTATTGGCTGGAACAAAACAAGACAGAATAGAACACAACCCCCCCCAAAAAAACAAAATAAATGATACAACAAGAAAACATGTTTGAGGACTAATCAGAAGGCCTGTCTGTTGAATGAGACAGTTTGTAATTTAGCCCCAAGGGTAGGGGAAAGCATTATTGTTAATTGTCTGATTGATTCATTGATAAACATAAATGACAAAGAGGATTAATGAGCAGAGTGAATGGCAGAGAAGGAGGTGATTGATTCTGGGATGTAATTATGATACAAATCACGGGCATATGCGTCTGGATCCTCCGCCACTCTGAGTGGCAAGGGGAGGAGGAGAACGGTGCGTCGCCGAGGCAATGCCATTGTGATGGAGATGCTGGGCAAACTGATGTCTCCACATACCGGAAAACCACGGGGCCTTCATGTGCCGGCACTCTGGATTAGAGGGTCAAGGTCACGGGAGTGTCAAGGTCACGGGTTCGAACCCCAAGCCACTGCCGTTTCACTCTACCCCACATTAAAGTGCGGAAAAGAAAAACACAGGTGATATTTCTCCGGCTTTGATCACATATTATATGCCTTATATCATAATATGATACATCATGTATATGTGTATATGTATGTATGTTTGTATGTATGTATATGTATATATATATATATATATACTGTATATAATTTTTCTTAGAGTGGTCCTGCCATGGGGGAATAAGTTTGGCATTGCCTAGGGAGAATAACTGGTGCTGAGCCAGGTGACCCAGGCTCCTTCTAAAAGCCCTGCCCCTCCCTGGTTAGGTTGCCAAAGAGATGAAAAAACTATACTTCCATGTGTGGTACAGTGTTGCAGTGTAACAAAATGGGGGAGCAGGGGCAATGCACTGCATAGGGTGGACACACCTCCATGGTGGGAGAGGAGCTCTCAGAGCAGCGCATTGGATAAGGAAGGGGGAGGGGCTACAATTCGGCCTTCAGTGCCACTCTGTCCATCAACCAATCAATCAATCTATCTATCAACCGATTAACATATGTATTTCGCTTATATAGCTGTTTCGCAATTGTCAGAAAGTGCTGTACAGAGTATGTTTTAAAAAATGAATTAAAAAACACTCGAGGGGAAAAACTCGAAATAAACAAGAAAGGTATTTTTTCTGTGCCAAGAAATAGGCAGCAGAAATGCTCCAGGAAAGAAAATGCACAGAACAAAACAAAATGAAATGAAGACCATAAGGACAATGTTATTAAGTCATAAATGAATTTGGTTCTCACATTTCCCAGCACGCTGTTCCTGGGCACACCGGTACTCCAGCAGAGAATGGAAAATAGCACTCTGGCCCGGTGAGGGGCGGTGTGTCCCGTACAGACAGCGTTCCAGATCCTGTTGGAATTCCTTACCTCCCAGGTGTCATGTGCCCCTCTGTGAGCATTGCCGATCTGCCGACCGCTGCCGATCTGTGTGGGAGTGAGCCCAGAAGCATCCAGGTGGCTTTTTGAGATGTTTTTGAAGCAGGGCTGTGTGGATTACAGACATGCCACATCCACTCTTTCACACAGACGGGCACCGTGGAAATTACACAAACTGGGACCGGAAAAAGAGCTTTCTTTTTTGTTAAAATTGTTTTCCCATTTTTTTCCCAATTTGGTAGCCAATCGTACCCTATTTCTAATTCAACTATCATTTAATTCTATCATTTTTCATCTATTGTTTAAACTATTGTCTAATTCAACTAACTATTATCTCATACTATGAGTTCACCGCTGCAACCCTGGGACTGGCAGTGACAAAGGTGCCAAACCACTCGCCAAGCTGTTGACCGTAAATCTGATGCACACAGAGCATGCGGCAAGCTCCTGAGAACTTCCCCCCGCCCCTTCCTCTGGAGCGGACAGCCGATCACCGCCTCCGAACGGGGCTCCCGGCCAGAGCCGGGCTGGCGTAGCCGGGATCGTCCCCCGGCCGGAGTGGGAAGCTTGCTGTCCAGGCAAATGCCTTTATGCCATCCGGGGGCAGAACAATGCCAACCAATGCACAACTAACCTGCTACACAAATCCAGAGCAACTCTCTCTCCTCACAGATCAACCAAAAAGAAGGGTCTCCAATTGAACTTAATGACAACGTGCACTGCACCAGACCAACAACTCAGAGGTACAACTTTCCCTGTGCAACCTCAACATGACTGACCTTGCCAAACGGAAACATAGAGGAAATAAGATAACCAAACAGATTTGAATGAATCCATGTAAGGGATTATCATTGTTGTAGAGGTCATTCTGTTGTTTTTGAATGCATCCACAAAGCTGATTATTATTGTTATTTATGGGCTTAGCGTACATCTCTGTTCATAGCGGCTGCTTATGCACATCCTGTTTTAACACGTTATCTATGTACACAGCTGAGTGCTTTACTGGAGCACTTCAGGTTAACGAGGCTCTGTCCTGACCCAGGAATTGAACCAACAACCTTCTGGTTAGATCCCCCTTTTCTGCCTCATACACATATTCCCACTCATGCACTCGCAACTTTAAATAATGATCGGGAGAGTGGAACATAACTGACATAACAGTAATAACTGATCATAACAAACATATCTGGCCACATTCAATATCTCAAGTAATAATTTGACATCCACTAATTTTTGAAATGCATTTTTTTCACTGAAAAGGTCATTCCAACAAATTGCTTTGGGAGAGAGGTCTGTAATATTGTATCAGAAATAAGAAATGCCTATTTATATCATTTATTTTTGTAAATGAAGCTGTCAATCTGGTGGTGTGTGTGTGTGTGTGTGTGTGTGTGTGTGTGTGAGAGTGTGTGCATAGCATGTGTGCATGTATTTGTGTGCATGTGTGTGTGTGTAATACATGCTAAATGCCTCAAGGGTGGCTTTAGTACATGTACACTGTGGCATTAATGCTGACTTCCCAGTTACAAGGATACCTGCTGTCTCCCTTTGTCTGCCAGACAATCTGTACGTGTTTGTAGCAGACAAACCGCGTGATTTATTAAACATGGCTGTGTGTCAGTCTGCTTCTTCAAGGGCAGAACCAGGCCCCTTTCAGAGAAGGCTCCTACATAAGACTTGCATGCTTCACAAGAACTGTGCAACACCTTCATAAGCACTACATAACACCATCATAAGCAGTGCTTAAGCCTTCAGATTGTTGTAGGGTGTGCCACATAATGCTGTTTTATAAAGGCATTATTTTGTACTGATTAAATCCCTATTTAGTATAAAGCATGAAACAAGTTACTAAACTTCAACATTCATTGTTAAATAATGTGTACTATGGAGGGCAATAGGTAGATTTCTTAAGTTTATTCAGTAATGGGATATTTAAAAACAATAATAAAATAAACGTCATTAGTGAACAGGAGCCAATCAAACGTGACATTTGAAAGCATATTTTAATCCAGAAGGGGTTGGATCCGTAAGTCAGGTGTAATTAGCAGTGAAAAGGTGGCGGTGGTGAACTGGAACCTGCCCAGCCGGGAGATCCTCGCAGGGCTGCACTCTTCGAGCCACGGTTCAGCCAAGCAGTGTTCTGGCTCCGTCGCTTCTGTAATTAGTCTTGTGCATGTGGGTAGCGAGCTGCCACAAAGTATCAACACTGTCACTCCCACTGCAGAAGGCACTGTAGCAGAAGTACTGGGTCTGGCAGAGCGATATCGGCCGAACGTCACACCGTACCGCACCGAGCCGGACACGCAACACTTTGCACACCGCCTTGGGATCGATCAAACACGGCTATTGCAAACACACGGGCCGAAGCATAACAAATGAAGAAAACAGGAAAAGAGGAAATTCCTGTCCTGAATGTGAACCGCCAATTCGTCAAGATTCAGCCCAACAAGAATGTAATCTTTGATGACCTTAAATGATCTGAGCTACTAATATGTGAAAATGTTATGCTTTTTACCAAACGTTACTGACCATACAGATCATTGAATATGCAAGGCCCCCTATTTTGAGCACGACAAAAAGTGGAAAGATTTTGCAGTGGTCAAATGTAGTTCTCCAGCAAAATGTTGGTATTCTGCACCAAGATAGATGGTGAATAATGAGGTCTGGACTGCTGTACTGTGCTCCTGGCTTTTCCTAGCACTCGCATTGAGTGAAGGTTATGGGGAATGCGCTATTTGTTTTGGAGTGGGGCCTGGCTTTAAAATTGCAGGCAACCGTTTAAACAGTTTTAGTAAATCACCAGGAAAATGGTGCTTTCACTACAAATGCCGTTTGCACCTGTAATAGTAGTCTGGCAGGTAAGGATAGGTACGATTGATTGTATTTTATAATTGTGGTGTTAAAATATGGCCCATAGACTTGTATATCTATCTATCGATCCAGAGGAAACATGTAAGCACTTATTTACTAATAAAGCAGTAATATTTATTGAGATAATAAAAAAGCTTTTATTTATCAGAAGCTCAAAGCCACTTGGGCCCTGCCCTGTTCTGTGACTGTTTAACACAAAAGGAGATGCTGAGATTAGAAGAAAAAAAATACACTCAGATAATTAAATACGAGACGCGGGCGGTGTAATCAGCCGCACCCTTTTTGTGAGTACAGGACTTGTCCTTTGAATGTCCCACACAAATGGATCTGAAAGCTTCGGCCATATCTTTCCAGACAGCAGGTGGAATACTGCAAAACGAAACATCAAGCGACTTTGAGCTTCACCTTCAAAGCTTGGCCATGTGACCCCGCCGTGTGTCATGTGAATCTTTTCAAAGCAGATAAAGAAAAAATAATAAAAAGATATATATATCTTATTTGATTTCTGTAAGTCGCTTTGGATAAAAGCATCTGCTAAATGATTGTAATGTAAATTTGAAAAATACACTTCAAAATGCAACGTGCAACATTCAAAGAATATTTGAACCTTCTGTATGAATCTCCTTCTTCTGTAAGAATGGCAGTAATTTTCCCTTCACTGAGAAGCAGCTTTATATTATTGAACTCCTTTAAGATGGAATTCATTAAAAACATATTGAACGTTCTAAATGTACCCTACGTGTTGTTCAATAAAGTTATACCTAAAACCATATCTGTAAAGCCTTTTCTATTAATCTTTGATACAGGACATAAAGTTGTGAGTTTAGCCATCACTGAAATATCTGGAAATGGTTTTGGGGCAAAATCTTGAAAAGTTAACACTTTCATTTTTTCACACAGCATAAAGATTCATTGTGAGAAGAGAGAAGAGACTGTCACTGTTCACTCTGGTCTGTTTCCATAACCTCACAAGATTAAAAATGAGCACTCATATGTTTACCTTTCCCGCAAAAGAAAGACTGCAACAAAATCACAGGAATACGTCAAGTCAGTCAACCAATGTCATTGAATCTTGATTAAAGACAAACTTTCCCAAATAAGGAAAGAAGGAAAACAGGTTCAGATTTATCTGAGACTAAAACAGATTATGAAGTGCCATCAACACAAAGAAAATGTAAAAAATATATACTTTGTGTGTTTGTAAATTGCGCTGATATTATCCATGCGTGCATATCTATATGAACATGTACTGCTGCTATCTGTGCATATATGATTACATTTTTAAATTAGGGCATGTCAAAATAAATATCATCAAAACCCAGCAAAAGATACTTGCTGCAAACATCCTTAGCAGGATTCCAAACAGTGAAAAAAGCATTCCTTTAAGCAAGCATAGTTTTATGAAGTAAACCTGTCAGTACTGACATGAATAATGAATTCAGTGGATTAAACTGCCTATACTGTACATAACAAGAAATATCATCCCAAACAATAAGGAAAAGCTGCCAGCTGTTTTCATATATTAAACATTTAAAAGCTACACTGCACTGCTTTCACAGGCATGCATCCTCTTGATCACTCGAGTGCTCTGCAACAGAGAACAGGTGTACGGAGTTCTTCACATTTTCATATCACATGCTGTGACCGCGTGCTTACTGCGCCAGCCCGACGTGGGGCAACAACAACACCCTCTGGAAAAAGCCAACGACACAGTTCCTGCCAAAACTAAAAGGAAACAACGGGCCTTGTCATGGTTTGGTACCCATATCATCCCATAACCATGCTTCTAATTGCAGCTTGTGTTTGCTTGTGTCCTACACGCTGCGGAGTTTTCGCTGCGAGCGTTCCAGTGGAATCCGAACTGGAGTTAGAGAGCCAGAGGCGTCAGGTGTTTTCTCCACAGGATCCTGTTATTCTGAACAATGTGGAAGTAACGTGCCATGTGGCGTATCTGTAACTGGCTCTCGCTAAGAGATGCAATAGAAAGCAGTGCCACAATGGCTGTGACAGGGGTATACGCACACGTGTGGGGAAATGCATGCACACGTGCAAGAATAAACGCACACACGCATGCACAAACACACGTACATACAAACAAACAAACACACACACACACAAACAAACAAACTCATGCACAGACACACTCACAAGCACATGCATGCATGCAGGCATACATCCACACACACACACACACACACACACACACACACACACAATCAAACGCATGTACGGATGCACAAACGCACACATACACATTCACAAGCATACAGTCACACAAAAGCATGCAAGCCCAAACATGCATGCATGCACGCCCGCATACATAAACACATGCTAATTAGGGTAAACACAAGAACCTACTTACATGTGTGTGCACACATATGCATGTTCACACACACATATAAATGCACTTGTGGGCGAATGAATAGACAAACACACATGCAGTTTAACGCTGTGGGGATGTGGTAGCCCTGAAAACACCAACGACTATTTGTTGAGACAGACTTGAGGGATTATTCATCAAAACATCAAAAGCAGCTCTGAAAACCTTTTTAGTTCTAACACTGTGCACAGGTGGTGTGTAGTGCAGTGTCCAATGAAGAGGATGGAGTTTATATTTACCTGTGATTTTTGAGCCAGGTGCGCTAATCCTCCATTGTGATTCTTCTTGGCATGTGACCAAGCACACAGACTGCTGGGATATTCAGAATGCTGTAGCCCATCTGGTATTGAAGTTTTCCAAGTTTTCCCACACCACCCCACTCCTCTGCACCCTTCACTGGCTCCCAGTAGCCACTCGCATCTGATTTAAGACACTGGTGCTGGCCTACTGGGCTGTGAATGGAGCGGCCCGTCCCTACCTCATGGCCATGGTCAAACCCAACACCCCAGCCCAACCACTACACTCTACTGGCAATTGGTTACTTACGTACTTGTTGCACATATTGTTCATAATTTCCTTTAGCATTTGTGTTGTTTATGGCTGCTTACTTGAGGAATGATGCGAAAATTGTAGCATCAAGTGGTTGCTTATCTGCTCTAGCTGAATGCACTTTCTGTAAGTCAGAAAATTAGTCAGTCTGTAAGTTACATTGTAATGTAATGTAATATTGTACTGCAGAAGCCATTCCAAAATTGACCACGGGGTGTGCTGTTCTTCAGCATGGTCCATTCAGTTTTTCATTGGTAGCTTGGTACTTGGTACCTCTAAAAGATGATTTGAGAGCAATCACGCCAGTCATGTCAATCATTTAATCAATAAATACATTTAAATGATAAATTCCTCACAGAAAGGTAAAGGTTTACACAGCGCACGCCTGTTTAGTGCTTATGGCACTAGAATAGCAGACTTTAAAGTCTGCTCTAATAAATATCTGTCTGGCCTCCTAGTGTCAGTAAGTCAACAAGAAAGCACCCCACCAAGCTGAGTGCCTTTGAAAAGTTATCCCCAAACAATACCCAAAAAGGCGGTTTAAAAAAAAAAAAAACTATGGCAAAGGAATATCAGTCATCACTCTTCCTCCCAGGCTGATAATCCTCCGTTCCTTGCCCCCTCTGACTTCTCCGCCAGGCTTCCCCCCCCCCCCCCACCCCACCCCATGCCCAAAATCTCCCAGCATGCCTCCCCGCTCGAGATGAGGGAGCTAGCGCCCGGGCGCTCGCACCGGCGCCGTTCTCACAGAAGACGAGCTCCTGCCTCCCCCGGATAAGAGACCACCTGTCTCCGCCATCGGCGCTAAGCCGTCGTCAACATTGCCTCCGCTCCTCTTCCCCCTCCGCCGTCCTGCTGGCTCTATTTCGGGTGCTTTGACAGCCCCCTCCTCCTCAGCAGGAGCTCTAATGAACGCAGACAGTGCACCCCTTTCATTGCCTCTTTTAATCCCGAATGAAAGAGAAGGACTGAAATGATACTTTTTTTTTTTTTTTTTTTTTTTTTTGTCATTTGCTTCTCTCCACTTTTTTGTTTGGCAACATTTTTTGAAAAAAACACTTTTTTTCTAACATATATATCCCCTTTTTTATGCCAGAGCCCTGTGGCAGCGGGAGGAATTATGCTCCTGTTTGACAACTACGGCATAATACCCTTCTCCTGCACGTCACTCTTGAACTGAAATCAACTCACTTTTTCTTTTAATTATTAAATACTTACTTTACACCCCCTTTCCAGCTTTGAGGACAGGCAGCAAACACAAACGGTTGTCTGTTGTCTGTGATGTTCGCAGAGTAGAATATAACGGAAATGAAAGATTTAATGTGGGGACAAACCAACATGTGGGGCTAACCTGCCTACTCACTGCAGCGCCGTAATATGTCCTCTCAAATATTTCTTGATCAAGGGTTCTGGTGTACAAATGCTGGACAGAGAACAGCAAGCATGCAGGCGAAGGATGTGCGTCCGAAAATGGACAACATTCAGTTGACCCTCCATTGTCTGTAGTGAGATCTGTGAGGTAGACTGATTGATGATTACAGTTTATCTTAATTGTTTAGACACAAAAACTGATACCAGGTTCCCAATTATGAAAACCTTATCAAAAAAGCCTATGTATCAATAAAAGAACACTTCCTGCAAAAGTGTTTCAAACAAGCTGCGTTATCAAATTAACTTTTTGCGAAACCCCAAAACAGTCAAAACTATAAACACAAAACTCAATCAGTAAACAAACAAAGGCTCAAACCACTTGCAAAATGAGACACTGCACTCAAAACTGTGTGAACTCTTCTCAAAATGACACATGCAAGCATCAAAGGAATATTCTCTACTGATGACTAATTACACACTGGTGTGATAAATGAAAAACACTGCTATGAAAATCGAAATATTTCACTAATGCATTTGCAGTGTTCTAAACTATGTGCAGAATGCTGGTGTAATAGATTGTTACTGTATGAACTCAAATATAAAAGGAATACCCAAATACGGTACAAATTATATATATTTTTTTATATGACAGTTTTGTGCTGCACATTTCAGCGAATAGCAGAGGGAAAAACAGAACATGAGAATACAGTAGGTCTGTACAGGAAGACCATTTACAAGAAAGATGATTTACTTACTCATCTCTGTCAGGCCAGGCTAAACATTGATAAAAACATTGTATTATATTGAATTATATTGTAATACATTGTATTATATTGAAATACTGTGATTCATGATACTATGACATCAATGATTCGACCTTGGATTTTCCTCAGTCGAATGGCATTGTTTGCAGCACCATATTGATGATAGCTTGATCTCTTGCTCTACTGTGAAGAGACATTGTCTTCCACCACCAGCTGATCTTCTTTCAATTCTGGAAAAAAAGTTTTGTTGCAGTATACTGTATTGCCAAAATAGGAATAGCCTACCGCTCCCAGTTTCATGCATGATACATATTGGTGCTGTGGTTCACTTGCAGCAGTTTACCATATCCTACAGTAATCACTGAGTACTGTATTGTAATGTAGTACTAAAGACAAGACAAAAGAAAAAAAAGTTGAGATTATTCCAATGCTTACTTACCTATTCTCATTTGTGAAAGTCTGGATCACGGATGCAACAGTGAAGCGGCTCAGTTTTGGCTGCAGTCTAACTCAAGGTCAAGGTCAAACCATGCTTGACCATATGGTCAATGAAAGTTGTCCTAATTTCATTGGTTAGAGGAGTTTACCTGTGGCCCTTTTATCTGTGATAAATCTCTGATTACTGATTGAATAATTTATTCAAGTAGTGTTGTACCTGTGAGGACTGAGTGTGGTCAATTTTTTTTTTTTTTTGCATTCTTAATGGCAGTGCTTTCCATGTGAACCCAAGAGTTTTTATTCATGAAGATTGCGGTGCTTAAGGAGGAGAAATGTGCTTTTTTTTATTGATGCATAGGCTTTAGGCTTTGATAATTGTGTCCATAGCACCTGTGTTTGTGTGTAAACAATTGAGAAAAAACACTGAAACACTCCCTGCCAACACTGATCATAAATATGGCATGCCAAATTTATAACTGAAAATCCCACCTAACCAACACTGAAAACACCTAAATATGAGATGTACCAAAACTGGACCTGATGTGGAACAACAGTAACATTCACACAGCAGCACATCACAGAAAATATTCTAGGCTGCCCGATGGTGGTGCAAACTTTCAATCCGCGGTCTGAGTTTGTAGTTTTTGTCCTTGATGAGGTTTATTTTTGTCCATTTCCCTCCCCCCAGGAGATTCATGAAAACAATGTTGCTATTTAGCAAAGAGAATGGGGTAAAATAAACTAAACGCTTTAAAAGGAAAGCAAATTGCGCTGTGACCTTTCAAGTGACATACATTACTTTGCAGACACAGATGGTCAGAGATGATTTCCAGAGAAACAGTGCTCCTCCAAGCTCGCTCACATAGAGGCTGCTGAAGGGAACCCCACGGTCTCAATCTAATCCCGACCACACCCATATCGAATATGACCGTGCCAGTACCAAATGTGACCGTGCCAGGACTGAGTGTGACCAGGTCTATACCGAATGTGACCAGGCCAGTGCTGAATATGACCATACCAGTACTGAGTGTGACCAGGTTTATACCGAATATGACCATGCCAGTACCAAATGTGACCGTGGCAGTACTGAGTGTGACCGGGTCTATGCCGAATATGACCGTCCCTGTACTGAGTGTGACCGGGTCTGTACTGAATGTGACCGTTCCTGTACCAAATGTGACCGTTCCAGTACCAGGCACCCTGTGGCGCAATGCACAGTGATGGGAGGGAGGGTAGCTTCACCCAGGGAGGGGAAGGGTTGAGTTGGCAGGGTGTTCCCCACCTTATCCTGCAATGGCATCTCCTCAGGCATCTGCAGTCTGCCTACGCCAGGGTGTCATTGTGCAGCCCACAGGCAGGCTTGGCATTTCCAAATTAGGGAATGAAGTTGAATGCAAATAAAGGGGGAGGTGCTGCTGGGTCCTGCTAAATTTTGGATTCCAGTGTAGTGACACGCCCCAACGTCTGGTGTGGAATCCTGACTGTGCCGGTGCCGGCTGCGGCCCTGCAGGGAGGCTGAAGCCTCGGCCAGGGAGGGAGGAGTTTCAGCTCCGTCTGGCATCAGGGCGCCCACAGTCTGCCTGCGCACGAGGCATAACCGCCCAACGTGATGACTGCGCAGCTCTGCCAAAGGACTGCGCAGTGAAAAGAAGCGGCGTCCAGCTGCGCACGCTGGACATGGTCATGTGACCAAAGTGCAGCACACAAACACAATCCCTCCAACAGGTGAAGGAGTTCGCAGAGTGAAAATAAAGTGAGCGAGCACCCCGCTGCAGTGTGTAGGATAGGGTCACACTACAGATGTGGGAAGGCCTTCCTCCTCCTCTTCCTCCTCTTCCTCCTCTTCTTCAGTGTTTGCAGGTATGCTCCCTGCGCGTCATGGCGAATTCGCTGCCAGACTACCCGGCAGACATGAGGTGGCCAGTATGCAGTTTAATTTATTAGGCCACAAGGTCACACGTCTGTTTAGTTTCAGATCTGTGTTGATTAAATGACATACTTGGGGCACATTCCATAAGTAATGAAAGGAATGCTGCTGGTGACAGTAATGTTAAAATCCACAATTTCACTATGCACTCTCACTATGCCATTTCCTTGATGTAGGAACAATAGACCCAGGTTGGATTATTTTGTATTAAAATCTGATTTTTAATGATTAATTGATTTTAAATCTGATAAACCTCGCTGTAAAGATCAAGTGCATTTAAAATATTAACCTTTGTATCCTCTCATTAAGGCACAGACCAAAGGGAGTATGAAATCTGATTAATCCTGTAGGCCTACATGCTACTATGATAGCTTTACCACACATTTTCATATTAAAATAACTATATATATATTTATATACACTTTTTTCTTTTTTACACACTTCTAGTAGTCTCTACCTCTGTGTCTAGAGTATCTGAAAGGGGAAGTTTGTGCAATTAGTTTCCTGCAATCAAGTTTTAGCCAGGGTTATGTTAAAGGTCAGTGGTTGAGTTGGCTTGAGCCGCTGCCTGTAAATGGAGCCCCACCTCCACAAGATTATGATTCGTCAGAAGTAGCAACTGACTAGTGGTTTATTAGCAAAGCTCATACAGTGGCACAGAAAGGTTTTGAGCCTGACAAGTGAGGCTGTTGTCCTGGTAAACATTCCATAGTACCTTTGTACACCGTTGCCCAGCTCCACATGTACAGGTAACTGGCATAATAAAGGAAACACCAACATAAAATGCACTGCAAACCATAACAGAGCTGCCAGAAGCCTTCATGTACTCAAGTGTTTCCTTTATTTTGGGAGTTACCTGTAGTATGCATCAATAAAACCTTGATAAATGATAAACTAAGAAAGATCATTAAAATGAACCTTGCTGGAAACAGAAGTTAATATTATTCCTATCATTTTAAAAAGCAGCATATACTGATGTCTCTGTTATGGTGGGGGCTTTCTGTGGCCTGGATGGAACCCCCCTATCGTGTAGCCAGGACCCCCAATGGGGGCAATGCATGTATGGACACAGCATCACCTAGGAGGGAGGTACCCCTGCCCCCCCCCACCTCGCACCAGTGACTGCCGTGGCTGAGGGACCAAGGAGTGGGTGGCTGAATAACACACTTGCCTGTGCCCCCCCCACAAGCTGTAACAATAGGGAGGACTGCATTACATGCAATTTGGCATTTTACATTTGGGTGAAAATTGGCAATACGGTTACAATTGGTTACAATATTCTGCAATATTCCTCTGAACGTTGTGGGTGTAATTACCACATGAACTACTTCATAGATGCCTTATTCTGTCTTTTCCAAGGGTACCTCAATGACAATAATTGCAATTGCTCTTCTTGTAAGTCTTTTTGTAATATAATTTAACATGCAGGTTTGAACCATTTCAAACTGACACTGAAAACAAATAAACAAATTAAGTAATTAACACATAAATTAATCTGGAAAGTATTGTAATATATTAACACTGTATCGATGCACATAGTACACATCTGTCATTAATGAATGTGTTATATTACATAACAGAAATAAAATAAACCTTACCCATCAAACTTGGTGATCATGAAGGCCCTCATTCATCACCTACTCATAATGGAGCCCCAGTGCTTTCTGTAGAGATGAATGCAGTTATTTCAACCTCAATATTTCAATCCAGTACATAGTTATTCATCAAATCGTTCAAAGTCATTTGAGAATTACATAAATTGCACGTCATTCTGAACTTTCAGAAAGCAACACTGCAGATACCCATGTGCATAAAAAATATTGAAATTATGACTAGAAATCAAATGTGAATCCACAGTGCTCTAATTATGAAATAATCAATATGGCTATATTATATGTAGGCTACCTTGTTTCATATTTGCATTCAAATTGTGCAGGTGTGATCATTACTGTAAATAGTTTAGGAGAAGATCTAGGACAGCCAGCCTCATTACTGTGTGTCAGGAGCTGGAAAGATTTCAATTTTAGAATGGATATGTCTCAGAAGGGCCACTCTCTCCAGCTTTAATGTTAAGTCTTTAAACTCGTCTAATCAATACGTTTAATCCTATAACCACATGGTGATGGAATGACTCCTTTTTCAGACACTCCTAAAAGCCAGACAGGAAGGGGGAACATTTTTTTCCGCAAGTTTCCGGAGCTTAAAAATGTGGATTAATGATGCACGTAGAGAGGGTCTTAAAATCAAACAGCTACAGTGCTTTGTCCGTAAACACGAGTAATGCAACTGTATGGATAAACTAATACATAGATAAATAATAGTGCAGCAATTTAAGAAAAACGTTTGCACTCTTTTAAGAGGCAATAACAGCAGTGTTTCAGCTGAACATTGTCCAGGAAAATGAAAATGAGCATAACTCGATAACTGGATATTGTTGGAAAACAATGGCTCTTCCAGAAACCATATGTTCTAATAATAACAGTTGTTGCTAACCTCGACATTGAGGCATACTTGCCAAGACAGACCAAGGCATCTATGAAATGGTTCATGTGGTAATTACACCCACACTGGACTATTAACCATTCACAAGAATATTGCAACATAATATAATGCAACGTAATGAATATCGTAACATATTGCCAGTTTTGATAATTAGAAGATTAAAAATGTGATGGAGGCAGTAATAGCAGAAGGCAAAGTAATTAAGTTACATAACTTACAATTTCCTATTCTAGTCATCAGTATTCGAGTCATTATTGGCACGTAAAGTGTACATATGCAGTCAACGTTGGACAAAGCTGAAGTCTTTCATTCACTATGAAGGACACTGAATAATCACCAGATCATACAGAAAAAACAACAATATTTTATTTATAACCTTATTTTTGTGTATGAACTACAAACTCTGATTTCTATATAATTGATCTTCATTTTTTTTAAAGGTCATGAAAGTATGTTTACATGAAAATCAATGTCTTATTCTTTCACAGCATGTTTAATTTTTTTCCATTTTTAGAACAGGTTGGCACATGTAAAATCAAAATTTAAAAAGTTTTTTGTTTTTGTTTTTTTTGTGTTTTTTTTATTCCATTTTATTTTCAAAATGTATTTTATATAAATCTACCACTAGAACAGCATTCCCTCTCAAAAAAAGAAATTAAAAAAAGAAATAAAAAAGAAATCCCGCTGCCCACCCAAAATCTGGGCCATTGACAAAATGAGATATAACAGACCAAAAAATGTTATCACTATAATTCACCATATTAATCCAAAAGAAAGGGAAAATGGCGGCACTGTCTCCTGTTGTCCTGATTCCAGGGAGCTTACACTGCTTGGCTCCGCCCTTCACGATGCACACAGAAAGGAACACAGAGAATGGAGCGCTGGGGAAACAATGGTTTACCAATTCTAAAACTCCATATAAGGGTGTTTAGGGACCATGAGGAGGTCACATTGGGCAGCTGATGAGCTTCCATTGGTCAGGAGTTGTGGGTGGATCCTTCCATTGAACGGCATGGTGAAATGAACCTGAGCTAGAGAGTATGAAAATGCTGGTGTACCGAGTTTATAGATGTATGTTAGCATATTGTAATTTATATATATATATATATATATATATGTGTGTGTGTGTGTGTGTGTGTGTGTGTGTGTGTGTGTGTGTGTGTGTGTGTGTGTGTGTGATTCAATTGATTAGAGTGCAGACAGCTTTTTTCACTGCGTTTGAGTCTAGTGTAAAATTACAGTAAGCTACTCTCAAAGTAGCTGAGAACAAGAAAAGCGTAATGAGACTCACAACACGTCGTCGTCACAACACTGAGCCTCAGTCAACGTGCGGCTCTCCAGTGGAAATATAATCCTCGCTGGCTGTCTGCGGATGGTCCGTGAGTTCATCTTACTGCGGAGTCTGTACAGCACCGACGCCACCGGCAGCAGAGCAGCCAGCCTCGCATGCTGCAGCCAACACGTTTTACGCCATCTCGGAAAACTGGCGTAAGTTAGCAACTGAATGGAAGTTGAATCGATCATATGACCTTACGCCCGTGCATGAAACTCTCCCCTCGTTTTGGAGCCCGCAGGGTTGGAGTGACCTACCTGCTGCTGAGCTACAACTTGCTCCAGGACCAAGAACTGCTACGGCAACTCCAGAATTGCTCTCTGAAAACACACGTGCGCTCAGATTTCATCTTGGTTGCTGAAGTTGGACATGCACTGCACTTAGCACCCAGCACCTAATCACTCCCACGCCTGAGTGGAAACAGATAAAGTGTGATGTAACATGTGATGCAATGGTTTTAGATCACTGCTTGTCACACCGAGTGTGTTAGCACAATGCAAGTCAATATGGACCATTGTTTAGCACCATCTGAACACTATAATGTGATGTCCGTCTCTTGATTCATCGTTAGGCCCCGTGCGCTTGTTAGTGTTTATTTCGCTCATAAAAATAAAGGCTAAGCACTACATGTACGTGTCTGCTCCAGCACTACCTCTCCAGCTTGCATTTAGTCAAATGTAGTGTTTAATATCACTGTTCATTGTTTTGATACAATGTTTGACTCCAGCATTAAATTACCCTGAAGTCTTGGGATGCTAATAACAATAATAATAATAATAATAATAATAATAATAATAATAATAATAATAATAATATAATGATTCAAATGAATACACAGTTTAAAGAATGTCAAAAATTAGCTGTCCCACCTGATGCCTGATTTAGTTTAACTCTGAACAAGAGAAAACAGGGCTTAAACATCCTGGCCAATGGGAGCTCAGTCTACTCCTGCATTTCTGCTCAAGGTCATTGGTTTCCATGGTGACTGTAGCAGGCTATTTTTTCAGTTAATTATTTATTTTATTTAATCAATGTTTTTTTTGTGGAGGGCCTCAAGACAATATATAGAGCGCCGTAACATCTTAGTTTTCTGTATACTTGTTTTGGCTCCTCTTTTATCAAGATTTGATTAAAGAGAAGCATAACACACAATACATTGATGTCATAACTAAATGGAAGAAATGGCAAAGTGGGACCTCTTCAGATGCTTTCCATTACAGCCGGGGGATAGTAATGGTCATAATGTAAAAAATAAAAATCCTATAAAATAGATTTTTGTAAAATAATAATATAGAGAACCGGTTCATCTCTGAAGAGGCACATGGGGCCTCTTTCCCAGCCTCGCTTGGCTCTTGTATTTACGGCTTTGCGATCCTTCCAGAATGTTCCATGTGAAGCCATGTCCAAAAAACCGCAGCCCTGATTAAAATGGCAGCGGGCATCAGGGGGGCTGATACTCCATGCCACCTGGACATATGCTTGGTGCCATCCACCCCTCCCCCCACATCCTGTCACTGTCCTGCCCCACCCCCCAACGCCCCCATGGGTTGATCGCCTCCCTTTATTTTCTCTCAGCAGCAGTCGGCATAAAATTGGCTTGCGACAGCGCTGGGTGCCGCCGCTAGCATTAGCACGTTAGCGACGGCGGCCATCTTTGCACAGCGGGAGATGGTGGCTCGGGTCACGTCGCATGCTGAGGGAGCTCATTTGCTCCAAACATCTGCGGCGGCAGATGGGACTCCCAACCGCCAGCACAGGTGCCACTCGCCCATGAGGTGATGCTGAGGTGACATGGAGATGTGGGATGTGGTGGTGATGGGGGGGGGCTCATTAAAGCAGGTGTGTGCAGGGGGATTCTACTGCGCGTGAGAGATCACAGGTCCAGCAGTAGCTCACCTGTATATTAGATTAAAACCGGCCGTGCGTACGGTGCTATAGAGGGCGGGCCGCGGATCGAGACCGGCTCCAATCTCCGACACTCAGAAAGAGGCATACCTTTACATACATTAATTTAAAATGCGACCCTTCTTTTCTGCTTTCAAAGGGCCAATTAAAGGCCCAATTACATGTCAGATCTCTCTATTTTGGGGAGAATTGTTCTCTTCATGTTCCGCTCCTGTTCCATTAGCCGGCGACCCAAGAGTACATCTGTGTCTAATCTCTTTGACTGGCAGGCCTAATCAGATATACTATCGCCATACTTCATCTGAGAAATTTCCCAGTGTTCAGCTGTTCCAGTAATGCCTAAGCCCTAAATCCATATGAATTAATGGGATGGCCGTTGCAGATTTCAACAACTCTGTGGAAAATCCTCTCGTCTTGGCTATTTCTGTTAGCCATTAGTGTTAAATGACCAGACTAGCACACACAATCAACTCGCACTCAATCTTCCGGTGTTAGAAGACCAGTGATGGCTTCCTAGAATAGACACTTTCAATGGAATTGACATTTACAGTTTCCGAACCACTTTTGTGTAAACCATTCTTTCCCCAAACACAAGAAAAAAAAAAAAAAAGGAAAAACAAATGACAAAACAAAAAAAGATGACTTAAGTGCTGAAAAGAAAAATATTTTTGCAGAATACATGATTTTTTTCTTGATTTAACCACAATAGATTTTTTTTAAATAAATAACCTTTGTTTTTGTAAAGACACTTTTTGAAACAGTAGACATACCCTAGTTCCCAATGTCAATGATAAACATTATCACCCACTGCTTCGTCACGTGTCCGTCTGTTATTTCTCCATTTTCCGTCCTCCTCGTTATTATTAATAATGTTTTTTATTTATTTTTTTGTTTCATTTTGTTTTTGTTTATGTTTGTTTGTTTTTGTTTTCATTATATCGTCTCTATCGTTGAAACAAACAAAAAAAAGAGTTAGATTTGGGTCTCTTGTACGTTGTCTTTCGAGCTGGCCCGGATTAGCAAAGGTTCGTGCGCTGAGCTGTGTATGGAGTTGATGGTGGAGGCGTGGTTGTACGCTGTCTTGTAAGAGTTGTAGTGGTTGAGGTGCTCATGCTCGAGGGGGGGCAGGGTCAGGTGACTCTCCATGGCAGGCCCCCCCGTCAGCTCCTCATCCACGTTGATGATCTCGATGGTGCGGGTGGGCGCGTGGTGGTTCTGCTGGTGGTGCTGCTTCCGCATCTTGTAGAAGATGATGAGCATCACGGCGGCCATGAGGGTGATAGCCACGAAGCAGCCGATGATGATCTTGGTGGTCTTCATCACCTCATCCAGCCCGTTGAGGGTGCCGTCCCCCCCCACCTCCGTCACCGAGACGGTGTAGGTGGTCTTCTCCGTGGCCGTGGTCGAGATCTGGGGTCGCGCGGTGGTGCTGGTGGCCGACGAGGAATCCCCCCAGCCCCCGGAGGACAGGGTGGGCCCCATGCCCTGCTGCACCGTGGTCCGACTCTCATCGTGGGCGGGCTCGATGGTCTCCACGGTGACCGTGGTGAAGTAGCTGAAGCTGCTGTTCTCGGTGGAGGAGACGTTGAGGGTGGCGGAGGCCGTGGTGTTGCCCGCCGAGTTGCTCACCATGCAGGTGTACGTGCCCGTGTCCTGCATGGTGACGTTGGTGAAGTTCAGCGTCCCGTCGTTGAGCACCGAGATGCGCACCTTGTAGGCGCCGTGCGTCATGATGGAGCCGTTGGGCGTGATCCAGCTGACGGAGGTCAGCGAGCTCGCCCGACATTTCAGCTCTGCCGCCATGCCCTCCGTCACGTTGAGGTCGGTGGGCGGCTCCACAATCACAGGGGCGTAGCAGTGAAAATAGTTCTGGTCCAGCTCCCCGATGTAGCGCCCCTTGTGGCTGGTGGGCGAACTGCAGCGGGCGCAGCAGCTGGTGTTAGCCGGCACCATTTCCTTCAGCCACCAGCTGAGCCAGAGGATGTCGCAGTTGCAGTTCCAGGGGTTGTGGTGCAGGTGCACCCTCTCCAGGTGGTGCAGGGGGGTGAAGAGGTCGTGCGGCAGGAGGGTGAGGTTGTTGTGGGCCAGGTTGAGCTCCACCAGCGACTGCAGGTCGTCGAAGGAGTTCCGCTCGATAGTCTGGATCTGGGCGTGCATCATCCACAGCTTCTGCAGGTGTATGAGGCCCTTGAAGGAGCCCGGCCGGATGACCGACAGCTGGTTCCCCGACATCTCCAGCTCGTCCAACCGGACCAGGGGGATGAGGTTGGGGATCTCCTTCAGGTTGCACATGCCCAGGTTCAGGTAGCGTAGGTTGCTCAGGCCCTCGAAGGCGCCATCGGAGATGTAGGAGAGCCGCTTGAGCTCGCCCAGGTCGAGCCTCCTCAGGGAAGGCACCCGATTGAAGGCGTAGGAGGGGATGCTCTCAATGGGGTTGTTCCTCAGCCACAGCTCCTTGAGCTTGGAGAGGTACTCGAAGGCGCCGTTGGGGATGGTGGTGAGCCGGTTGTCAAAGAGCTCCAGCGTGTTGAGGCTGGCCAGCCCGTTGAAGGCGCCGATCTCGATGTTGCGGATGTGGTTCTTGCTCAGCTGCAGGATCTCCAGGTGCCGCAGGTGCTTGAAGCTGTCCACCTTGATCACCTGGATCTGGTTCTCCTGGAGGTTCAGGTAGCGGGTGTTGGTGGAGATGCCGTCGGGCACCTCGCGCAGGCTGCGGCGGGTGCAGATCACCTTGCTGAACTGGTTGCTGCAGGAGCACACGGACGGGCAGGTCTGAGCGCGGACCAGGCCCGCCACCACCAGCAGCTGGAGAGCCAACAGCAGCACAAAGAAAGGGTCTGACAGGGCCCCGTGCCACTTACGCCCTCTCATCATCTGCAGCGGGGACGATGGCATCTTGTTCAACATTCATAATTCATTGGTTGGGGGGTGTGGGGTGGGGGTGGGGGCGGTGGACATCAATTTTTGGGAAGGCCTTGGAATCCGGGAGGGTGATGGTGGCGGTGGTGGGAAGGTCGGGGGCCTGGAAAAAGACAAGAGAAAGAAAGAGGAGCCCATTAGCATGTTAGCGAGGACAAGCCTGTGAAAGGCTAGTGTTACTTAGCAGCAGGAGAAGAATTATATTTCATTGGTGGGGGGAGAGTTGGAAGCAGGGGACTGGGGTTAGAGGAAGGACACTGATTTGTCGATTCGGGAAGGCATAGAATCGGGGAATCGAGGGGCGTATAAAACATGGAGGAGCCTATTAGCACATTAACGAGGACTGTAATGCCCATGTGCAGCAGGAGTAGAATTATGTTTCATCGATGGGGGGTGAGGGCGGGTCATCTATTTAGGAAGGCGTGGAATCTGGGGGTGTTTTAGCGGCGGGGCTGGAAAAAGATGGAGCAAGTTAGCACGTTAGCGAGGACCTGTCAAAATGGCTGACGTGATGCAGCACCAGGAGAATAATTATATTTCATTTGTTGGGGGAGTTGGGGGTGGGGGTGGACATCGGTTCGGGAAGGTGTGCAATTGGGGAATCAGGGGGCCTGTAAAATCAAAAGGACCAAAAGGCCGATGTGACACAGCTGCAGGAGCGGAATTATATTTCATCGGTGGGGGTGGGGGGTCATCGATTTGGGAAGCAATGGAATCGGAGGCCTGGAAGATAAATAGATAGAGAGAGAGAGAGGAGGAAGGACCACTAGCACGTAAATGAGGACCGACAGAAAAGACAGGATGCTTACGTGACCTAGCACCAGGAGCAGGTTTATACCTCTTTAGTAAAACACTTACACAGCAACGTGTGGCCTGCTTCTCGCATTTATCCTCCAATGCGTTAAAATGAAACCTTAAATGAAAATGAATGCAAAGGCGTGAACCTGACATAAATCTAGGATTATCTTGTTTCTGTCAGGTTTACATTTCCACCGTGTCATAAAAACGATATTCATATGTATATGCATATACATATATATATATACATACACACACATATATATATATATATATATACACGGTGGTACCATGCACAGAAAGGAAAAAGGCTGCATAAATGAATGTTGAAATGGGGCTCATATCTGCTGGTATGCTGCAGCTCTCTCAAACCCTTCACTCAGGGTGCAGGCGAGAGGAACAGCAACACCACTGGAGCCCAATCTGCAGTAGATTAGATGTTTAATCACCTGCCTGTCAGGAATGCATATACAGTAACTGCAACCGGTCCTGATTTACACAGAAAAATCACCCAGCATGAAGAAGGCAACAGGGCTCAGTTATAAACATGCATGCGTACACACAGACATGCGCACACACCGGCATACAAAATCGCAGGGATGTGCATACACGCACACACACACACACACACACACACACACACACACACACACACACAGAGAAGCACGCACACGTACACACACACACACAAACACACAGACCTGCGCGCACACTCACACCCTCACACGCAAACACATAAATGTGCACACATACAGACAGGGATACACACACACACACATGCAAACACACCCCTGCTACGACCGCAGTCGTGTGTTTTCAATCGGGCCCCTGCGCGTGCGATGTCCGGAGCGCTCTCAATCTCAGACCCATAAAGGAATGGAATGGGAATATGGAGTCTAACGTCCTGCTCTGTATCTCTGTGGGAAGAGAGCGGACAGAGTGAGGTACCGTGTGCCGTGATTTATTCTGCTGACTGCAACGACATAAATAAGACTAGGCTTGCCACCTACCAGTCCTTCAATCAAGTAAACATATCTGGAACATTCTGATTACAGCTCAGAGAAACACTCCGAGCTGTGTATGTGACCAGACTCTCCATGAGTGTGTGTGTGTGTGTGTGTGTGTGTGTGTGTGTGTGTGTGTGTGTGTGTGTGTGTGTGCATGTGCGTGAAAGAAAGCTTATATGGACATGTTGTGTGTTCAAGTTTGTCACTGTTTTTGTGTGTGAGTGTGTGTTTGTGTGTATGAAAGAGAGTTTATACAGTATGTGCATGTGTGTTTGTATATGGGTGTGAGTGTGCGTGTTCGAAAATGTATGACTGCATCAGTGTGTGTGTATGAAAGAGAATGTACATGTGTGTGTGTTTGTATATCTGTGATAGTGTATGTGGGTGTGTGTGTGTGTGTTAGAAAGTGCATGAGTACTCAAAGGTGTGTACGAGTGTATATGTGTGAATTTGTATGTGCGTGTGTGTCTGTACATCTGCAAGAGTGCGTGCGTGTGTGCATGGGCGTGCATGCATGTGTGTGTGTGTGTGTGTGTGTGTGTGTGTGTGCATGCGTGCCTGTAAGTGTGTGCACGTGTGTGGTGCAGTGTGTTTGTGGTGTACAGTAATGTTTGTGCACACGTGTGTGTGTGCATTTGTGTGTGCAGAAAACATGGCCCCACAGCAGTCAAATCCACACTGCAGTGAGTGACAAGGGGCAGGTCGAATAGTCGAACAGGCGCGGGTTCTGATTGGGCGGTGCTCAGCACACGCTCCATGCCTGGACACGCTCCGTGTCCGGCCGTAGGCAGCCGAGCACAGCGTGCGACCGTCTCGTTGCCAGATTAAGGGCGGGTGATTGCTGTAGCCAAAGATTAATGATTGATTAAAGACACCATTAATGCTTTAATGCTTTAATTGCGAAACCTGATTGTGAAACTAAGTGCCCCAGGGGGAAGCGAGAGCAGCTCTGTGCTCGGGAGAGTGTGACAGAGATCAGACACGGCTCCGAAAATCACATCAACCCAACCAACGAACACGTGTTCTCAGCAAAATACACCAACCACCACTACGACATCGGAATGGCTGTTCACTGCAAGACAATGCTAGAACTTTGGCAATGCTATAGGTCATTGCCAAAATAAAGGAAACACCAATAAACACCATACAATCTCTCAATAGGGCGTTGAGCCACCATGAGCTGCCAGAACAGCTTCAATGCGCTTTAGCATAGATTCCACAAGTGTCCGGAACTCTATTGGAGGGATGCAGCACTATTATTCCATGAGAAATTCCATAATTTGTTGTTTTGTTGATGGTGGTGGAAAACGCTGTCTCAGACTCCAGAATCTCGCATAAGTGTTCAATTGGGTTGAGATCTGGGGACTGAGAAGGCCATGGCATATAGTTCACATCGTTTTTATGCTCATCAAACCATTCAGTGATCACTCATGCCCTGTGGATGGGGGCATTGTCATTCTAGAAGAGACCATAGGATGAAGGTGATCACTCAGAATGGCTTTGCATTTATTGGTGTTTACCTTGCCCTCTAAGGGGTTAAGTGGACCTGAACCATGCCAGGAAAATGCAACCCACACCCCAGAGCCCTTAATTTACTCAAGTGTTTCCTTTATTTTGACAGTTACCTGTACATAGTATATATGATACTGCACAAATGAATATCTTGTATACACTCTCATATATGCTGCATAGACTACTCCACATACCAGTATGCTGCTTATAAAGTACTCTGAGTAACAGAGTACAGTACAGAGTAACACTGAACTCTACTCAGCGATCCAATCACTGGTGCCTTGTCCTAGTGAAAGCCAGGGGACAGCAAAACGAAATCTCAAAGAACTACAAAAAAGAAAACAGTCACTGGAAATAAAGCCGTAGAGATGCAAAGGCCCTCCAGAGATGTGTCTGCTAACAGAGAAACTGGATCTAGAATGGGAGGCAGGGAATTGGATTGGAAAAGCGATAAAACAAAAGCGAGATTAAGAAATGAATACGTTTTTAACTTCCGTCTCTCCCTTGGAGCGGAGCCGGCTCTGCCTGTCAGGAGCGGCGGCTGAGATCAAGCTCCCATCAATCCAGGGTGGGGGGATATGAAACATTTTGGACGGGTCCCTTTGCGCCAGATGAAAAAAGAAAAGAGCCCAGTTCCTCTAGAAGAGGGAGGGGGAAAAGGGACGACGCTGCGCTGAAAATATGCAAATGAGCACTCAGTCATGGAACGAGCCACTCAGCGCCCACAGGCACCAAAATACATCTTACACTCAGACCTGAGAGACGGTCGTGGCCCACTGTTTCTACATAGGCTCGTCATCCCCTTGGGAAGCCGCTAATTGTGGCTTTTAAATTGAGAGAAATTTCACAAACAACCACTAATGTTGTTAACTTGAACCTGCTAAAGTGGTTCTCTCTACAGGTGTGATAGTAGTTGTGTACCACCACCCTCTTGCACCAGCTGTCCACCTCATCCCTCCGCCTCCACCTGCACCTATTCACCCATTTCTTTCCATTTGTTTCTCTGTCCTCTGCAATCCTGCCTCCAAGAATCCAACCCAACATTCAAATGAATCGAATGTTTTAAATTCATGCCGTTTGTCATCAAAACAAAAACAACAACAATTGTACGGAAATGGTTTGCAAACGCAACGAAATCCTCTGGGTTCTCTAATGTTTCTCTGGGTTCTGATCTTTCATCTGGGCCATGTGACATGGCTCATGGCGAGGAACACGTCAGTGAACGCAGGAGCCAGCAGAAGGCGATGGCACTCTGACGGTGCACACAATCGGACCGCGGCAGAGGAGGAGCAGTGCCAGTCCGTCCACACGTGTTACGGTCACAGAGGGGCTGTGCCAAATCGGCATCGGTGACTTACTGAGTCCTTACAGAAGGTCTTACAGAAGAGGTTCACTCCGTCTGTCATCAGAGACAGAGCCGGCGCGGCACAACTCTGTCGGGCGGCACGCAGCGCGTTCCAAGGGATTAAAATGGAGCCGAAATCAAGGGCCGATCTTTCAGGAAGTGACAAACGGCTCAAACAGGAAGAGCTGGGTTCGGCTCAGCTGTGGACCAGCGAGGCATGCCGCGGTTGCCAAACTTGGTTGGATTACCACGTCCTGCCAGAACTACTCACACAAAATTAATCAACCCATGACACCAGCACGCCGTCTACAATTCCGTCTGCCTCTATAACAAAAGGACATTTGCTAACAGCTACATGTGTCCAGACTGAGATAACAGAATAGAGATCTGACTTCAAATCAGAACAGCAGCTGCTGTGACACTCACACATGCACACACACACACACACACACACACACACACACACACACTTGTGCACGCAAACACACACATACAACAAACACACGTGCAAGCAGGCACATACACATGCATGCACGCACATGCACACACACATACACACAAGGACACACACACACAGACACACACATGACATTCGCACCCACACCAGAATGCACATGCTCACACACAAACACAATGTTTTGTTGATCTTTAAATTAACAAAACACATTTTGTATCTTTTCTAGTGAAGCTCCACTTGCTGTTTTCTGCATGCTGGGTCTCCACTGTTTTATGGAAGCTGGGAGACGGATGACTTATTTGACTCGTGGCATGTTCTGGCAAAGTGTGTCTTCAGGACATAATCCAGAGACTGTGAAAATGCTCTCCCATGCAGCCGCTCTTCTAAAAGCTTGCCTCACTCACTCTACACATTCACCCAGACCCATACAAAAGGGCCAACGACCCGTCAGTACCACACCCGAGGCCAGACCATCGAGAAATAGATTTTGGCAGAAAAAGAAACAAAGATGGCAAAGTTTGTACAATGTAACAAATCAATACCCTGCAGAAGAAGAAGAAACACACTCAATGCAGATACCAAAGAGGAGTAGCTATGGGCCTGCCTGGTGACCTCTAACCCCCTTATACCCTAGGCGAAGTGGAAAGTACAAACGCTTTTTCTGTGCTCTCTCTTTCTCTGAATCCCCCTCCATCTCTTCCTCTCTTTCTGATTTCTCTCTCTCCCTGTCTCTCATTCCTTCCCACCCTCATTCTGAGATGGGAGAGTGCCAGGGACGCTGATCATTCTCGGCTCCCGTATTTATTAGTTTTGCAAAGCGCTGAAAAGAGGAAAAGAAAAAGAGGATGAAAACAACAACAACAACAAAAACAAACAACAACAAAGACAACCACAAAATAGAAGAGCAGTGGCAGCACTTAGGTGCGGTGACGGATTTAATCAGAGGCAAACGTCGAAAATTGTGCTGAATGCGTTCTCTGCCGCAAAGAGCAGGGAGCGGAGGAAATGACATAATGGCGCGAGGCGCGGCGCGCCGCGCACTGCAAGCGGCTCGCGCGGAGACAGATTTTAATGAGATGTAAAACAGAATCAGGTCAGCTCCTGGCAGGCGCTTGTTCCATCACGCTGAAATTAGAAAGAGAAACGTGGAGCCGACGCCGAGTTTACCAGCGGATGCGCTTTTCCCCGCGCTGCGAGTGCGCCGTGCTGGATGTGCTGAATGGTAATAAAACGATGTACTGGATTACTGCCTGATTATCAGGGTTCATATTTTAACGCGGTGTGGTTCACCGCATGCGTGAGGGACCGTGAGGATCTGATCGTAGAGGGAGCGAGAGAAATAGTTAGCAAGAGAAAATGAGAGAGACAGAAATGATAAGGTGCTCTCTCTTGGTTTTGGACAATTTAACAATATTTTTCTCTTCTAGCCATAAAAGCATGGTATGCTTTGCGTGGGCGCAGGGACTCCGCCCGTGGCCGTACCCATGCCGGTATACGCGGTTGTAAACCGCATGTGCCAGCGATGTGAGCGGAATGGTAACGCGGGGTGGCCCAGTTACTGGAGCCTGCTAATATTTCAAAAGGCTCACGCTCTCCCCCTCCCATTGATGGCCCAGCTGTCTCCTCACCTCCCTCCGCGGGCCACACAAAGTTTCTGCTCTCTGTCTCCTTAGTGACCATTTTTCCAGCTGGCATTGCATTACTTCCTGTCCTTGGTTGCCATGCCAACCCCCAGAGAGGGAACATCACCGTTAGGCATGCCTGCCGACACCTCGACAATGTGTTCTTTACTCGGGGGGGAAAAAAGAGGAGCGATGAGCCTATGTAAAACGGACTGAAAGCAAGCTAATACGAATGCTTACGGAACACTATTTTGCACTATCCATCAGTCACACACAATTAGGATATGAACATAATTGCTGGCTAATATCGCTGTTTGTGTTAGCACCGAAATTTGGAACAGTATTCATGTGTTCAAGGGCATGCTTTCATTGACTTTGTGGAGAACAGGCAATCATATGAGAAGTGATTTCTTCCTCTGAAAAGTTTCTACACGTGAATGTGTGTGAATGGAATAAAGACAGCATCATGGTCTAACAAGTTGCAAATTAATTATAAGGGAATGGACAGTGAATCACATTCTTTTCACACTCTATGTGCAACCCAGCAATGGGGCCAGGTGGTTCTACTAGGAACTGTGTTCATTTGGACGCACCAAATATTTATAAACGGTCTTGTGTTGGATGTAGGCTTGGTGGATGATTTGTACCATACGTCCCACTAAACTTGTTCCCAGTGGTTCATTGTCAAATACTATATAATTAATGATTTTCTTGTCAAAGCTCAAACTACAAAATAGACATTAAAATGATCACTGTGGGGCGGCGTATAGTGTAGCGGTCTAACGCACCCGTATCTTGGCTGGTCCGATATGAGTGTGTGCTGCCTATCAGGGACACAGTTCAAAACCCTCTCTGCCGTTAGCCCCGACTGGGGGCGGCGTTTGGCTGTCCGCCCAAGGAGGAGGGGGAGGGTGAGCCGGCACAAGTTCGCCATGAAGCAAGTAAGGGTGTCTCCAGAACGTGGGTGGGCAAATTCTGTCTCGAAAGAAGTGGAGTTCACTGCCCTCTGAGAATTCGCTTGCCTAGTAGAGACGAGCAGCGAACTTGTGTGGGGAGGGCAAATCGAAGTAAATAGAGGGTATAATTGGCCACTAAATTGGGAGAAAAACGAGAAGAGAAAAAAATCGGAAACAAATAAAAATAAATAAATAATAAAATAAACGATCACTGCAGTTTACAGAACTAATCACTTTCTATCCAAATAACACTTTATCTGCCCTTTAAGCAACTAAATAGCACACTCACAGTATCAGTGTTGCTGACGGTTTTGTGTTTCAGACTGATTGGGGGGCATGAAGCAAAGTAAGGTGTGCTACAGTGCCATTTTGTGAAGAGACATCTCAAAGTGTCTAGTTTTCTAGAATGTCATAAATAATTCCATAGAGATGCAAACACAGCAGCTCAGTGATTGGTTGAATCAAGGAGCTGGCTGATTGGTTGGAATGTAAAACCCCAAGCTGTTTTTGACTTTTTAAAACATGATTTCATTCCAGCAGTGACATTCTTCACTTCACAGAAATTACACCTGCTGTGGTTCTTATCTTTGCAGCACAGTACACGTATGTGTGTAATGTCTACTAGGCCTGTGATTCGGTTACTCAGATTCTAGCAGTACATCAATTTCACATTCTTTTTTTTTTTTTTTTACAAGATGTGACAAAAGATAGACTTCATTTTGTGCAGTCGATACCTTTAATGTTGCACCCTACTGAGATGACAGTGTGTCTTTTCATTCCTACTTTATGCTAACTCTAAAATTATAAGTGCTGTTTTGATGACGTGCTTTGGAATAACACACTTTACAGTGTTTGCAGAGTTTGAAAATAACAAGCGGACAGGCTCGAATACTTTGATGGGTCATTTTGTTCTGGATTCCCTGAAAACGCGTTACATTATTTTCAAAACAAATCGGACTTTTCCTGGCGGTCGTCTGATGATAATTCCTGTCACCAGGTTCACATTAAAATTATTTTGCGCAATTTGTTTTTCAGGCTGTAGGAGGAATACTTTACTCTGGAAGAGAGTAAGCCATGGGAGGATAATTGGAAAACACCATGCATGAAGAAATATATGAATTGATAAATAAATAAATGCAATAGGACCTCGCGAACCTAGAGCACTATGGGGAAAGAGAAATAAATACAAAAATTGGAAAGCAGTCTTTTGATAAATAAATTACTGTCAGTGTTTTTGCAATACAAAACTCAAAATGCCTCTGGAGCTTTTTTAGGATTGCATTTCCAGTTCTTAAATTGTCTCAGCGATTAAAAAAGAAAAAAGGCAGTAGTGTGTGTATGTGTTTGTGTGTGTGTGTGTGTGGGGGGGTATTGCATATCCAGTTAAATTATCCCCATGAATAATATCCAGCAATTCATTCACTCATAACCGAAAGTTCGGCGATGTGAATTAAATGCAAACGTGGAGTCAAACAGCATATTGAACGAGGGTTTTTTTTGCGTAGTGAATTATGTCAGAGTGAATTAAAGAGCTGGTGCAAAGGAACTCGCCGGAAACAACGCTCTAACACAGTGGTTCTCAGCCTCGGTCCTAGGGACCCACTGTGTATGCTGGTTTTCGTTCCAACCATAATCATTGCTCTGAATTGTTAATTATGTCACTAGTTAATTATGTCAGAAATAGCTATGCATGCCATGAACAATAAATGTCCCATATCCACATCCCAGGACTTTAATGAAATCAGTCAGATCAACTAATACACTCATTTTCTGCAATGTGCTATATGACACATGATTCCTTTAGAAAGAGCTTACCTTTTTAATTGATTCAATTATAGACTGACAGGTGAAATCAGCGGGGGCCTAATTGTTGAAAGTCCGGACACCTGGTCACTGAAACTAAACCATTTGTGGAATATGAAGAGTATTCAATGACAGAGGAAATGGCAACGAGCCAAACCTGCTTTGTCTTCAAATAAGTTTAAGGAAAAAATCACAGCTCAGAGATGAATCTCACATTTATAAACACATGCACCTGAGTATATCAAAAGATACAAATGTGCAGATTGCCCATAGAAATAGTCCTACCATATAATATACATTGTTAAAAATGTAATAAACTTATTTCATTTGCAAGCCACAAATACATACTTTGGGGAGAGGTATAGCTATGCTCTGTCATTTATGTGACTTATATGACAGAACTTAAACAAATAACACTGTTGAAACAAGCTTCATCAGCTTGAACAATTATTAAAGATGTTTTTAGTTACAAATATAGCCAAATATGGAGTCTACACAGTGTCAGGACAAACATTTGCAGTGAACAAGAAAGGCCCATAACAGCATGATGAAATCACAAAATACAGTACTAAAGAACACATTTTCTGAAACACATTTTCTTGTTAAAACTTGAGTTAGTGTGTTGAACATCTGTGTTCTTGGTGGTACTAGGCTCTGTGACCTTGGGCATTTAGCAAAGTCTTTGCCAATGTTAACATTTAATAACAATGTTGTGCTGGTTAGCTACTGAAAGTTGCTGTTTAGAGCATGCAAGTAAGACTGGCAGCTATAATTTAATAAAGAGAACCTCAAACATTCATAACTTCTCAACAGAAGTTTGTCTCAGGTGAGACTAGCACCAGAGGTCTTACCAGAAAACAGATTGCATAAGTCATTGCATACGGCCGTAAGAAGAAAGTTACGCAAACATTGTTATAACACAGCGAATATTGTCAGAATAACTTCACAGATTTGTCTTGCTCGGTTTGTATTGAGTCTTGTTTTGATCGTTTGTGCTCACAGTTTGAGATCTTGAGTCAACGGAAACCTTCCCTTTCAACCGACACAAACTTATTTGTGGCATTCTGAAACTGGTCTCTCAATTGTGAGTACAAGCATGTCATGCATAGCCAGAGATGTTACATGTATTTGAAATACACATTTAAATTACTTTTTGGTATTTTGTCATTTGTATTTGACAGGCCTGAAAAAATCCTAATGTATTTTGTAACAAAATACTTTAGAAAACAGTATTTTTGCATTTTTTAAATACTCAAAATGCTTTCAGCAATGAGTTAACTAAGTTTGTTTGCTAATTTCCCCCAAATAGGTATTTTAAAATAGAGAAACAACATTTGGCTGCCAAAACCTTTTTTGTTTACCTATTTTTTGTAAATAGTTTGTAACAATTACAATAAGCCTACAGTTAATTTATGCATGGAAGTACATTATTGAAATATGAATGTTATACCATTTTTAGTTGTAAACTAAAATTTCCTTCAATTGAAAATACAAAATATATGTATTTTAATTTAATAAAAAATGTTGTCACCTGTATTTAGTATTTTATTTTTATGCATTTTTTTATTTTATTTTGGGGGGTATTTTGTTACAAAATGTGTTTTGATGCATCTTTGCCCATCTCTGTGCATAGTCAATATACAATACACAATATACACCATTTAGCAGATGCTTTTATCCAAAGCGACTTACAGTTGTGAATGCATACATTTTCAGTATATGTGGCCCCAGTGGGGATTGAACCCACAACCTAAGCGTTGCCAACGCTGTGCTCTACCTACTGAGCCACAGAGAACCATAGTCAACATATCAAATTACAGATTTTGATCAGACGTTCCTTTTGAATACATCAAACAAATAAAAACATAAAACTCAAATGATAAAGAACAAAACCTTACAGGCTTTTGATATGTCTAAAATAAAAAGAAATTGGCAGCTGAATAAAGGCATAGAATAATGGCACTTTGTTTTCTTTCACTGATTCAGGCGGGAGTCACCATATGTTGTTGCCTACAGCCTAATTATAAATCTTGATTATTATTTAAAAATGACCCATCCAAACAACTCATAAACTCACTCTTTTAACACCCTGGTACTGATAAAGTAATATGTTGCTTTGAAGGTGGTGCCAAGAATATTGTTTAGACACAAAACAAGGTAATAAATAATTTTTAAAAAGCTTTATAGAAAAGCTTTCACAAATATGCAAATAGGGAATAAACCCAGAGGCGCTCAAACTATGCTGCCTTTCTGTTTGGTTGTTACTGCTTGTTTATCTAAAGAGCAGGTTTATTCGTGTTGTCTGTTTAGAGGTATGGTTTTATTTTGCTATTCATGTTGTATTCAACACTGACAAAGGGAGTTGTGAACAATAAAACAAAGATTTAAATTAACAAGTGAATGGGGAAAAAAATAGAAAAATACATTTCAATCTGGCTGCCTTCAGAAACTGCCTTCAGTAAATTAATTGCTCATCTTCACTAGCCAGTTTATACTCTGACACTGGTTGGGGTGGTGGGGGATTTGTCGATTCTGTGGCCAAGACACGACCTCGAAGCAACACATTCATGGGATGAATGGGCGACGGTAATTCTGGTTGGCCGATCCACACTCATGCACTTGCCTGAGAACTCATTTGGCCTCTTGACCTTAGATGGGTGCGCACACACACGCATGCAAGCAAACACACACACACACACCCCCCCACCACACACACATACTCACTCACACATACATACACACACACACACTCACTCACACATACACGCAAGCACACACACACACACACCCACCCACATTCACATACACGCAAGAACACACACATACACACACTTACACACATTTACATATACACAAGCGTGCACAGACACACACACTCACTCACACACACACACAAACACACACACACACACACACCCACCCACATTCACATACACGCAAGCACACACACATACACATACTCACACACATTTACATATACAGAAGCATGCACACACACACACACACTCACACATGCACACACACACAAACACACACACACACACACCCACATTCACATACACGCAAGCACACACACATACACATACTCACACACATTGACATATACACAAGCATGCACACACACTCACACATGCACACACATACTCACACAGGGTTATGGGCTTTTATCCTACTACCGCAGTGCCACATCTTGATTCATCCCTCCAATTAACCGAGAGCCCATATGTGACACTCAGGCCCGTTATTGATCATTTCAAAGCCAAGAGGGCGAGAGCAGTGTGCTGATGAGATGGCTATCACTCTATATCAATCTCCTTACACAATTTCTTTCACAATCAATGTCCAGAGAGCTCTATCAAATGCACTCAAGAATGTGTGTGTGTGTGTGTGCGCATGTGCATGTGCATGTGTGTGAGAGGTGTGCCTGTGTTTGTGTGTGTGTATATATCTGTGTAAGCATGTGTATATGTGTGATTATGTGTGTGAGTATGCATATTTTTATGTAACTGTGTGTGTGCTTGTGCAACAATATGTGAAGGACTATAGGTGGTGGCGTGGTGGTTTCTGAAAGGGGAGGGGCTATCACCCATGAGGGGGGGTCTGTGTCCTCACTGTATCGCAGGATCAGGGAAAGGTTGGGAAGCAAATCAAAATGATCTAGATTTCTCTCCACAGCAGAACGCTACGATTGGTTCACATCGGTGAGTCACTGATGAACACAGGATGGCTCCACCCATTTCGGGATTGACTAGGCCTAACTCCTCCAGCACCAGGATAAGTGTGAAAGTGTCGAAGTGTACGGTCTGAACAGGACAAGGACGGCCAACAGGCAGACGAGCGAGAACGAGAGAATTCATAATAAATAAATAATACGCCTGAATAAATAAACTGTCTGAGAGGGAATAAATGCACTGTGATATCAGAGCTGATGGGTTAATAATGGCTCCTGTATGTAAACCTCAGGGGGTGGGGAGAGAGATGCACTGAGCCCACAAAGCGGAAAAGCAAACAAAAGCCTGGAAATGAGCAATTAAGACCTGAAGTGGAAAACAGGGGAAACCGGTGGCCCTCGCGTTAAATCCGCAGCGTTACTCTCAGATCATTACCCTTCAGGTGCTCTGGGATGGTCTCGTCCGTTAGACGGGTACGTTTGTTAGCGGTGCGCGGCTTTATGCCCCGTTGGTAAGACGGGCATGCTTGTTAGCGATGTGACGTCCAAATCATCACCAAAATGCATCTTCATATTCATCTTTAATCCTGTGCCAATCGTAAAGAGTGTAACCCCGGTGTCACCCCCTATTCATTCCCCTCTGGAGAGCTGCAGTGTGAGGGAGCGTATAGCCTACAGCACAGCTCTCTGTGATTCCCCCTGGAACAGGGACACCGCGGGACTCCGTATGTCACAGTTCCACGAGGACACTGACTAATGCTGCTGAGGAAAATCAAAGGCAACACTTTCACACCAAAGTGGCCAACTGGGACCCGAGTCAGGGGACTATAACAATTCATAACTATTCACTGCAGTGTTACTGTGCTGCGTGCAACAGAATGCTGTGCACAATATATTTAGTATCATCATAATATCCTTCCACACGGGAAAATAAATTACAGCATGCACACACTCACACACACACACACACACACAACAGACTCGCATGCGCGCACACACACACACACACACACAGGCTTTGGTTTGACATGAACATGACATTCAAGAACGTCAAAGAAAGCCTTGATGCTAGCCGAAGAGAAAACTGAGCTTTGTATGCGCAAACAAACAAATAGGATTCAAAGTCTGAAACAAAACCTCCTGAAAACACAGAAATGTCTGAGGCTGCAGTACATCCATTTCAATACTGTGAGCTTAATTTTCACGCCTTTTAAGTCAACAATGCAACAGTAAGACAACTCGGAATAGAGTGTGTTTGCTTTCCAAAGTCGCCATCTGTTATTTATACAATGGCTCTCTCCTGAGTGTAAGGGAGAAAGGCCACATTTTGGAGGAATACATAAATCTACAACATAAGTGCATAATCCTTTTGTATCACCTGACCTGAGCTCTTCTGGATGTGGAAGGTGGCCCAGAGGTATATCTAGGACACCTGTAGTTTCTCTTTTCATGGGATGAGAAAGAACAACATGGTTCTCTGTGGCTCAGTTGGTAGAGCATGGCGTTGGCAACACTTAGGTTGTGGGTTCAATTCCCACTGGGATCACATATACTGAAAAATGTATGCATTCACTACTGTAAGTCGCTTTGGATAAAAGCGTCTGCTAAATGGCGTATATTATAACATGGCTATCATCAAGAGGACCAAGGTCAATTAAAACTGCAACCTAAAAAAGAGACAGGAAATATTTCCATTCACACACACATATATATATATATTCTAAAATGAAATGACTAATTTAAAGTGGCTGAATTTGGTTTTAATCACGAAGAACGTATAAAAAAACCTAATCACCGACAGCGTAACTTAAGTGGATTGCGATGGCTGCCAGTCGAGACTGGGGCATTGAGATCCGGAATTGGCCGACGGATGCGAGAACTCTGATTCTAGTTTAGCGGCAGGCTACAGGGAGCCTCAGACTCTGATTCCGAGGTGGGCTGGCCGTCTCTCCGTCGAAAAAGTCTGTGCCCGACGCCGTTCGAAACAGGCGCGCGCACATCAGACAGCGGCGAGGCGGCATGCGAAAGATGGAGCCAAGACCGGATGATCACATATCATCCGCATTGGGTAATTAGAATCGTCCCGCGGCATTGCTGGGTTCTTACCTGCCAGCTCATTCGCAGTCACCGCTCTTTTTGGACATCTTCGCATTCGATTTCAGCCGCTGGCTCGCCCTGAAACAAAAGGCAGAAATCGTATAAATAAATACAAATGCATTGCATCTTTTTTTTCTCGACTATCACCTTGGCTCTGGGAGGGTGATGGTTCGCAAAGAGCATGCCAGGGCTTTTGTTTAAACAGTGTGTGTGTGTAGTGTCACCAAAATGCTGGCAGACATGAGCGTGCAGACATGAGCTGTGGAATAGGCATATAATTGAACCGCTCGAGTTAGCACAGCTCGTTTGAACCAGACCTTCAAACAGCACACACATTACAAATAGTCATCAAATACACCGCGGGTAACTCTGTTGTATTGTTCTTAGGGTGGTCTTTGTTTGTTTTGGTATGACAACATAAATACTGATTTCCATAGGCCATATATGTCTATGGTCTTTAATTGTTCTAAAATCATTTGCTTAGGTAAGTTTTATTGTAGCCCAAATATCATCAATACAATGAAGTGATATCCACCTATTCAACACTATGATCCATGCAAGATTATGTTTGTAATAAATCTCACCAAGGATAAATCCCCTCATACTGTTGCATTACCTCCATAAAGACATACAGTTAAATTACTTAACAAACTATATTAGATATTGAAAACTACATACATGTGTAAAACAGAAACAAATCTATGCACGCACACACACATACAAAAATACACTGAAACACAGAGGGGCAAGTAGCAAACAGACACACAAACTAAATTATGATAATACTGTATGTCACGTTCAAAGTATTTACAGTAATGAACATGTACGCACAAGCACATGAAAGTATCAAAACTGGCCTTTGCTGGCATTTAATATTATTGCACATTGCATTACAAGCATTTAGCAGACACTCTTATCCAGGGCGACTTACATTATATATATATATATATATAATAAACAGTTATACAGCTGGAAATGTAGTACCTTGCTCAAGGGTACAACAGCAGTGCCCCAGCTGGGAATCAAACCTCTGCGTTACAAGCCCAGTCCCCTAACCGTTATACTCCACGTCGCTCGGCTGCATTACCTCAGAGTGTCGGTGAGTATCTGGAACTAATGACAATAAGACCTTGTGCAAACACACCCAGAGCAGCCGCACACGGCGTGCGGCGAACTGCAGGCAGAATCGTCTTCCTGTGAGTTACATTACAGCCCATTTCCTCCCCTGCCTGATAGTGTATAACTCCACTGAGTGATGGAGTGAGTCATTATAACTGCAGAAACGATGTTGATGATAGTCGCTACCTTCATCATCATAATAACTCCCCCCCACCCCCCAGACAGAACACTGCAGTTAATCATCACATTAAACTCTGGAGTTGATACCTCAGATGTATTTTTTTTTAAACGCAGTTCCTCTAATTAATGCAGAGCTAGCAACGTTTATCTACAACACAGAGGAGACGGACCCTGCAAGAGAAAGGGTTAAGACTTTTAGTTTTTCGACTAATTACTAATTATAGTTCTTCAATTCAATTCATTTTATTTATTTATATTTTTTTGCACAGAGGCAGTCAGCTAATTATGAAAATGCTTAAAGCTCACATTTTTAATGTGAAGATAACAAAGGACAAAACCACTCTTTATTTGCAATTTCACCAGCTAAGTGCAACACTGTTTACCCTAATAACTGGCGAGGTTCAAGTGTTTTTAAAAGATTTGTGACAAGTCCTGCTCCAATCCAGGGCCATTGTGATGTGGATGAGTAAGATGGCTGTTGAGATCTGTGATACGCTTAAGTTGAGCTTTTATCTGAGACTGTTAAACAGGTGGCTGTTCCTTTTTCATTCGTTCCGTCCTGTGGATTTTCATGACAACCAAGTTCAGGTGCTGTCTGTGCTGCTGTGTTTGACCACAGACCCTTCCGAGGGACCACAGAGAGATTGTTCAGTACAGATAATATTGTTTTTCTCTGACATATTTTCATGTTTGTTTGTTTTTTTCTTGCATGGACCACCCCTCCCTCCTGTTTTTTTCCTGTTTGTTTTTATCCCAAATGAAAGATGTACAAACAACAAGGTTCTTGGCTCCAAATTCATGACAATCACCCACCCTACAATCCCAATGTCCAACAATTGACCACAAACCTCACCCCAAATACAGACGTTATCCACAATATGACTAATTAACTTTTCATTCTTGTACCTATTGTTGTTTATAGGCAAGTGTGTCTTCTTAAGAAAAAACTGAATTCAGTCATACAGTACCGTTAAGGGATCTCCACAACCCTTCTCCCTCTCTCTCTCTCTCCCTCAGACTATTCCCCTGATCACCCCAAATCCCTTCATTAACATGAATGAAAAGAGATGCTGACCAAAAGTCTGCTGGTCTATTAAAGGCGCACCAGTCACTGTCCAGGTACAGCTCTGGTCCTGAGTGCTACTAAAATTAGCAGGGGACCAGCGTCACTAATTACAGCCCAATGCTTTCATGGCAAATTTGTCCGTAACCACGGCGACACTGGCCAAGTCTTTGGCCCCGGCGCAAGCCAGGGCTGTTTCTCTGGTCAATAAAACACCGACCAAACCAACTAAGATATCAAGACAGAGTTCCACTTCCTACACTTTCCTACCAGGCGTGACAGATTTAATGAAACTATGGAAAGGTTCTCACCCAAAAATAAAATAAGGCATAATTAATACTCCATATGTTCTCAACCCTGTGATAAATAAAGCACTAAAAAAGGAGTGAATCCTACCAGGACAGGAGTAACTGCATTTTTGGCAGCCCGGTGCACAGCCGTGACAGTGAAAGCCCGACAGGACCTTATTTGCTGACAGGTCATTATTATTACAGAATTATTATAGTTATGGCTGTTGATCTTATTATTATTACTATTAGTATACTGGTAATAATCATACACAGTACAATGTTCATTTAACTCGAACAGAGCTTATAGGAGTCCAATAGGGATCAAATGTAATCTATTAGAGTTGATTTAACACTGAACATTCGACTGTGTAGAAGTTTTTTTCTATATTATTGTTACCATTGTTTGTTTAAATGTCTAAATATGAATAATTACCTTTACATTACATTTAAATGTCCCTACAATTGTCTACCCCATGTATTGCAATACTACCCCCACTATAGTTGCATACTGTTTTTAAATGGGATTTTTAAACAAAGATTCGTAAGACAAATGTTCAGACAACCCCTGGCGTTTCCCTCAACCAGCTGAAACTAGTCTTCCCATTAGGTATACATTCACCACGTGCCGTTGCCCCATAGCTAGCTGTTTCCATCGCTCCACCACCTCCCCATCTCCATCTCTGTTCTCATGTTGTTAACCTGCATTTTTTCTCCCCCTGGTCATTGATGTCAACAACCTTGTCCTAAAGACCAGGTGAGAGACCGCCTCTGGACACCAAGCCCAAGACTGAAATACATTTAGACCCTCTTAAATGCAACCTTCCTAAAGCAACCATATACCGTATGCCATGCAAGTGAAGCAATGTGAATTGAGAGAGTGAGAGAGGCAGACTAAGAGAGAAAGGGAAAAGAGAGGAAAAAAGAGGACAATGTGTGCCATTTTGAATTAAAAATATCATGTATAAATACTAATGGTATAATTACAGACAGACAGAGATTTCAGTGGGTGCCCCTCACAGCGCAATTATATCAATGCAAGAGAGAGAGAGAGAGAGAGGGGGAAAGAGAGGGGGAGAGAGAGGGGGGGGGAGACTCAGAAGCAGACTGATAAGAGATTCCATGAATACTTAAATTACGAACGATAATTTATGGTATGAGTGTCGTGAACTGCGTAGATCAGAATATCAGTTAACATGCGTACACAGGCGTGCGCAATCCCCGTTTTCACGAATGCCGCTGGGATCTCCTCACCGGAGCGAAGACAAAACAGCGGCGAAGAGACGCATCATTCTGCCATTATTCTTGCATTTGATAAACAGTGTTACTAATTAGCTGGCACGGGGATCATAAAACAATGAGAATGATAGAAGAGCTCGCGATGAACACGTGTGTGTGACACCAAAGAACGTGGGTTTGTTTAATCAATCCTGTCTTTAATAATGGATCATCCTTTTTGTAAATTCATTAAGTGAAATACATCTAAAAGCCGTCTTTAATGCAATTGATTAATCAATTAGCAACTGGAGCATATGTAGCCTACTAAATTTACCTGTGAATAATCTGAGGATCTTCATGGCTTTTTAATATAGTTTTCATATTTGCATTTGTGTACATATTTCTTCTCCTTTAAAAACAAAAACAAAACACATACACACACACACACACACATATACATATACATAAGCATTTTCCTGTTGGTATTCGATTAAATAATATTAGACTGAATTCAATCATATCATCTCCAGATCATTGCTATTCACTACCATCGTCAGCGCTGCGGGCCTGGTCGTGGTACCGGTAAAAGATCGTATATTAGTGAATTATTGTCATATTAATTTAGCAGTTGTCAGATCCTTCCCGCTCCCCTCCTGTCCCGCACCACTGGCGGATTGAGCCGCAGTGAGCTCGGGGCCCGCTGCGCTAATGCTCACATGATCAGCGCCTGACGCGCGGCCTTTATCAGTATTCCATCAGAGCCCTAATTGAGCTGCGGTATGTACGAGTCCCCTGTGCCTGCGGAAATCAAAGGCGGAGGGGGCTATATAATCACAGCGCACAGCTACGGAGCGCTAATGAAACAATCGCCTCCCACTGAGATCTAGACTGCGCATCTCGCGCTTCTTTTGCCCCGCAATGAGAAACACGCAGAGGTGATAAAGTGAGTGTTTTTTAATGATTAATTAATTCATTTATATTTTTTTTAAAACCATTCTTAATCCGCTCCTGGAGTTTGTGGTGTTAGTATAGGGCGTTCCAAAATGAGCGTCAACCGCGCGCGATCTTAATCTGCACACCCGCGTTAGAGCTCCCTCCGTACTGTGGTGAATTAATGCAATCAATGGAGATACGGAATTAATACGTCTGATTAAGTGGCGGGTCGTATTAGCTCTCAGCAAACTAAGGAGATTTCTCCAGGAAGGAGACGGAGACTTTGGTCGCGCACAAGGATTTCTTCCCTTTGTGTAGCGCGTCTCTCTCTCTGACTGGGGCAGCAGGGCTGGACCGCGCACTTAATGAATTAGTTTTGAAGAATATGCTCCTTCACTTCATCCGTCTGTGAAATTGATTCTTTGTTCTCTTTGTCCCGTTACTTCACATATGCCAACGTAGAACTGCTTACTGTCAACCCGGTTTGGCCTGCCCTTGAAAATTGACAATTTACAAAAAATACACTGTAATGACAAAAATAAGAAAAACTTGTATTCAAGATCTCAGAGAGAGAGAGAGAGAGAGAGAGAGAGGGAGAGAGAGAGAGAGAGAGAGAGAGAGAGAGAGAGAGAGAGAGAGAGAGAGAGAGAGAGAGAGAGAGAGAGAGAGAGAGAGAGAGAGAGAGAGAGAGAATGTCTCCTGCACACATGTGGTGAATCTTCAGGAGTAAATTTCCCATATGTTAAATCACCTCTCCAAATTTCTGAGTCACTTGTGAGCGTCTGCCAAACGCTCCTACGGATCTCGGGAAATGAAAGCGTGACTCTATTCCGCAAATGGTGACAGGTGTTTATGGAGTGAGTAACAGGGATTACAGAGGAGGGGCCTAAGGCCAGACAGCAGATAGGAGCCTCCAATGGCACGGTTTCCCATCACTGCGCTGGCCAGACTAATGTTACACCACGTCCAGCAGCTTTCTCCCGGCAGATCAAGCCCCATCCCAGCACCAGACCCACTAAACCGAGTCACACAGATTTAGCCATCAGGAAGGAGAAGGCAGCACAGGAGGCACTGCTGGGCTGGGCTGGTTTGATGAGCATTAGACAGACCAGCTGAAACACAGCCACACACACACACACAACCACACCGCACAAGCACACACACACACACACGCACACGCACACAATCACACCGCACAAGCACATACACCCACACACACACACAGCCACGTGCACACATACACACACACAACCACACCGCACATGCACATACGCATACACACACACACACACACACACACCTACACACACACTCAAACACACACACACACACACATACATACATACATGCATACATACATACATACATACATACATACATACATACATGCATACATACATGCATACATACATAGGCCTACATACATACAGTGCATACACACACACACAAATAGGAATGGCAGTCATTCACAACTAAAATGCTCATTCAACTCAGATGTGATATTCTATTAACCTTGTCTGTCTGTTTAATTTGCAAAGCACAACAGCCTGCTTATATGTGTTTCTTTTTAATGACAAATTAGTTTACATAAATTAGAAAGGACTGCGTTCAATCTATTTGAATGCAGTCCATCAACAATGTTCCGTATTGCTGATTTACACTCAACTGTGACACAGGATTTGTCTTAAAAAGGCACCCACACTGGTGGGAATTAGAATAAAGAGAAGGTTTTATCAATAGGCTACAATATCTATCAAGCTGGCTAAAATACTGGCTAAAATGACCAAGCAATGTTATTTGTGCAGCTCTTCAGTTTGTTATCCTTGGAGTTTTAATTCATTTGGTGGTCTTTTAGATATTTGTTTGCGGTCATGTCTCCTAAAACAACGCAGTAAAAGCAACTTTGAGATTAGCCAATCATTAGTAGTGCTTTGATGATACCATAACGCTATGTTGAGTAATGTTATTTGCTCTCATTCGTGAATTGACCCTTCGCTAAATCACGCCCCGAAACGCAGACTGGCCAATCACAGCGCAGCATAGGACAGGCTCCGACAGAGGTCCGACAGTTTATGGCGGAGCTTCGTTGACTCTGACGGAAAAGTTTGCGATTTTCTTCATTTTCGAGCTGGTTTTGTGGACTTTTAGCTAGTTATGGTTAAACGTTGTGCCTGGGGCACTTGTAACAGTGACACTCGTTACCCGGAGAGGTTGGAAGTAGATATACCAAAACCAAAATCAAAACCAAAATCAAATCCTGAAAAGTGTTAGCCAGCTAAGCTAACGTGGCTACGGTCTGGATATACAGCTCCGGGTTGCAACGTTGGTAAAGTTAGACTAAATGTTAGCTTTGTTATTCGTGATCCAGCCAGCTTGCTAACGTTAAGATGTTACAGTCAAGCTCTAGAAAACCAAGGGGGTAACGTTACCTTGATGTCAAAATGTAATACTATTTTTTTATGACTATTTCAGCACTTTGTCAATGGGAAGCCCAGTCCCGAGGACCCAAATCTTGTGGAGGACTGGGCTGACACACTGCTGATATTTTTTTCTTTACAGAGGTCCAGGGTATGGATAAGTCTGATGAGATGGGTGCAGAAACCTGTGGAGCTAACCAGAGTAATGTCGTTACAGCACACTATAGGCTACTAATGTTACGTTAGTTAGCTAATGCTAGCTAACTTACTACTGAATGTAACGTTATATAGTAGAGATGCACCGATTGCGATTTTCTTGGCCGATTCCGATTTCCAATTTTTGATTAGTCTGACCTGCCGATACCGATTTTGGCCGATTCCGATTTCCTAAAAACAATAATTGACAACTTACACAAACATTTTTGTAACTTTGCTTTAATAGAAAATTAAGATTGACAATTCTGAGGTAGGTCAGAAGCATGAGGTAGGTCTCACTAAAACACATTTCAAAATAAAAAAGTGTTCCAGGTTACTGGACAGAGCTTTTCTTTTTTGTGCAAATTAAATTCAATGATGAATAAAAGAGAATCCAACAACAGTGGCATGTAGCCTTTAAGTAATAAATAAAAAGAAACAAGAGTAGTTTAAATTTACTGACATGGTGACAGACCATTAGTCCGAAATATTTTTTAAAACACTAACGTTATATTCTGATGACAGATGACACAAGCCCTTTTTCCATTAAATAATTATATGGCTTCAACTTGATGTGCATCAGAAAGTTATTGCGATAATGCTAATGGAAAACAGGTTAGTTCGAACCTATGATGCGCTAGACTAATTTGTTTGCTAGAGGTGGATTAGAGTAGATCCCAATTCTATATAGTGCAATGGAAAACACTTGTAGCGATATAAGGGCGGATGTTTAAGTTGCGGAGCTTGTCAAAGGCATTGAAACAAGCCGCTCTTCAGCAGAATTTCGTTATTTGCGTGAGTCAGGTAGCCTAACGACTACGACTTTAACTAGCTTCAAAGCCTAGATAAAAATGTTTCAAACTAGAGTAATTGGAAAAGAGGCGATGCTGCTGTTTCTGAGTTTGTTTGATAGTGGAAACGCACAGCTGGCACCTTCATGCACAACACAGTTAATACACCATTTGTGGTTTAGCTAGAAATCGTTAGATGACATTTTCAGAATTTGGGCATCGACTTGGTACCTGGGTGATGACTTTTCAAGTGTCTGATTAGGTTGGTCGTTCCGAACGTTTTCGAGGTTGTTCCTCCGCGGCTTATTTTCGATTGACATGTATGACAAACTGCAAGCTTTAAGTCGTCTTCACTGACTGTGAAAACACCCCATACTAAGGACATGTTGAGGCGTTTTCAGCGCTGCGCTCATCTGATCTGTTTGCATTGGCTCACGGGTGCGCGCACGTCACGTGAAAAAAGGGGGGGGCGAGGAGCCAACCGCGCACAGAATCGGCTATGTGGAGTGATCGGGATCAAGTCACCGATTGAGGCCGATCAGCTGAAAATCGGCCATTTCCGGTCAGAGGCCGATCGATCGGTGCATCTCTATTATATAGGCCTACTGCTTTTGCTTTTTAATGATTGTAATAGTGAATAGAGACCTACCCAGCTTTACAGGAATAGTGTTGCTCCTTAATGTCGTTGTCTTCTGTCTCAATCGCCAGGTGATGCGGTGGTTCACTTTTACTCTGTGATCTGTAGGCTTTCGCTTCTATCTTAATTTTTTTTAACGTCATTTTGTTGCTGAGTCAGTGTGATATCTTGAATATAACCTTAAAATGCATATTGTAGACCCTTCTGTCTGCTTCTATCTGAAATCGCTTTTTCTATTTTCCAAAAATTGGACAATATTTCTCCAGGGAGTGCAGTTAGCGACAGTGGGAGCGCCATGCTGGCTCCATAAGCTTGACGGACTTAGCAACGGTAACTTAGGGGGGTGTGGTTTAGCGAAGGGTCAATTATGTGTATGTATTGGAGTTGCTTCTGCCTGCAGCGAGTTCCGAACCGAGGATCCCAACGGCACGAGAGACACGATTAGCTCGCTGAGCTAAAGAGCCAAGGGAACTAATCGTACTCTTATCTACGGCACTTTCTGCGGTGGACGCGTGCTTAACTCACGTCTTCTGAAGTCCGCTACATGTACACAAAATACATTTTTCTGTATCGAGTGTTGGCTAGCTTGTTACTTGGCAGCTAACATAAACAGCAATTGTCGCGCCATCATTCAGAACATTCGGTTATTGAAACACTGTCCGTCCTCACCAACACTTGGTGTGCGTCCTCGCCAATGGTAAGAATAGAATGGACACATTGGTGTGAATCGTTCGATTTTGTTCTGGCCCATCTTTATATCAGACACTGTTTACTTATGACATGCCCATTTTTGATTAATGGAAAGTGTGATTCCTTTTGATTGAGTGCTGGCCTTTTTTGCAGCAATGATAATAAATAGCACGCTGTTCATAACATGCGTGCGCTACATCGGGGTTCATACCACGTTCGTTTGAGGCTGTCCGTAACTCTGGAGTTCGTATCTCTGAGGTTGTGCTGTACATAGGTTTCACATTGCTGCATAATACTGCACATTCCGCCGCTCGTACCAGCACTACCGTGTAAAACATTTGTACTTCAGCAGTTGTATAATGTCAGACTCCCACGTGAACCCGGCATAATAAATCTCGCACAAGCAAATGCGATGCGGATACCGCTCTGCAGAGCGCCGGTAACTTCTTTAACGGGGAGTGCATGTCGGCCGCCCACACACGTGCTGTTCGATGCGTTCAGTGTGAGCTCGGAGCCAACGGCACAACCGCGGTGTGCGCGCGCACCCCCACCACCACCCCCGCCCCCACCCCCCAGCCAGGCCTCGCCCCAGGAAGCTCTGCTAAACTTCTGCCCATCCCGCCCACGCCCGCCTAACAACTACGGCCCGTATGTTAAAATCGGAAGAGATGGTGGGGGGACGGGGGAGACGAATGCAATAAGAAAGACGAGCTGAAATTGATGGGTTCAGACATGGCTACTCTGTCTCCTAAGAGGATTTTGATATCAGCTAAAACCAGGGTGATTAAAGTGTTCATTACGGGTACTGAGGGATGTCAATGACAGCGGTCCAAAACGCTGACATAGCGCACAGCTCAAGACAGCATCTACTGGGCGGATTAGCGGAGTCTCACATCACAAGGACTTTGTGTCAGATAATGCGTGTCTGTCTGACTACGATGGTGATTCCACTTATATAGAAGCATGGATTACACACACAGGGAGACCATGTCTCCCAGCAGCCTACAGAGAGAAGGAGCTGCTGAATCAAATGACTAGACGCTTATATTTGAAACATTTTTTTCTTCATATGGGACAGGTTCAGAACTTTTAAAAATCTTACTTTACTCTGCTGCTGTAAGATACACAAATCTGTCATTACAAGATAAATATTCTGCTCAATGCTGATGATACAAATACTTGTGACAATGATGATGATGGAGAGAATGAAGATTAGGGTATTAATGATGCTGGTGGTAATGGTGTTGAAGATGTGGGTATTGATGATGATGATGATGATGATAATGATAAGGGTGATGAAGATTACAGTATTGATAATGATGATTATCAATACTTCTCAGACCACTCTCTCAAGAGATGTAGCAGTCTGCCGGAGCCTCTCAGAGAGCCAATCAGCTGAGCCAGTAGCCTCTCATATAGCCAATCAGCTCTGCTGGGGCAACTTGAGCCAGTTTACCCGTGTGCACCAGTACCAGCTGCTGGGCCCACCAGCCAAACGCTTCACGGGCACAGGAGCGTAAACCAACGAGCGAGCCGGCAGGATACTGGTGCGTGTGCAATCCCAGCCCCATATCCCTCACCGGTTAGCACACAGATAAACTCAACACGGATTATACTGAAGAGCACAGCCTGTCCTCTACTGTACCTTTGATTACATACGCTCAATTGTGTTTCACTGGGTCAGGGACAAATTTACACTGTATATTGTTCCCATTATTTGTGAACGAAGAGAATGGCAGGGAGAGATAGAGAGAGACAAGGCTTTTCAGACGGTGTTCATTGTTTTTCCATGCGAAGATTTAATCTTTGGAGTTTTGCAGAATGCCTCATGGGATTTAGAACCCACCCAGCCAGTTTAGCCCAGCACCCTCCTCCCCTCCCCTCCTCTCCTCTCCTCTCCTCTCCTCCCACTTGCTCCCTCTTCCCCCGTGTATCATCCTGCACTCTCCAGATGAGCACTCGCTCGCTGAAGAGGGGCTCATTGGAGAGGGCCCCCTGCTTCATCATTGATCAGTGCCTTCACTACTTTCCACTCCTTCTTACAGTCCCTTTCCTATTCACTTATTCCAATGAAAGAAGGGAGAAAAACAGAGGATATATTATGTATAATTCTGCAATGGATCTACTGTACATACGAGCACCTGGTGAACCCAGAGAACTCTGCTTCCAGACCTTCCCTCCTCTCACAGAGCTCCTTAGCCCGATGTTCTGATTTTACAAACCCCATCTATCAGACCACTGGGTTTGATGATGAATGAGATATGAATTATTATTATTTTTATTTTTATTATTATAAAGCAACAAGGTATGGGAGGCTGTGGTACAGTTAACTGGCAAAATAAAGGAAACACCAACATAAAGTGTGTTAATAGGGTGTTGGGCCACCACGAGAACAGCTTCAATGTGCCTTGGCATAGATTTTACAAGTGTCCAGAACTGTACTGGAGGGATATAACACCATTCTTCCATGATAAATTCCATCATTTGGTGCTTTGTTAATGGTGTTGGAAATCGCTGTCCCGGGCACCACACATGGACCTAAAACATGGCAGGTAAATGCACCCCACGCCATAACAGAGCCGCCAGAACCCATAATTTAATCGAGTGTTTACCCAACCCTTTAGCCATGACGAGATCGATGATCGACGAGTCTCTCACACCTTATCGCATTTTTTTTAAAACAGTTACTACATATTTAAAACAGTGTTATGGACACAATGTAGAATTTAAAAAAATGTAATAAGGAATTTCATGAGCTTTTATCCTTCCGCCACAGTACATAGGACCTAGCAACAGAAAGAAAGCATTGAGCATCATGACAGCCTAGCAGGCTGGCTATCAGGCTACGTTACTTACAACACCGTAACAACACTTCTGGAGTGGCAGCTAGCTAATACCTAGGTTACATTTTATTGATATTTATTTAAATTCCAGTAATTGCGCAATAATTAAATAACTGTCCCATGTCGCTTAGCTCAGATTTATTGCCCACCATTCTTCAGCCAGCGGGAGTCATGTTTGTGTTGGCTGTGTGAACCAATCAGCAAGCAGAACCGGAACTATCCGTTTTATGAATATTGTTTATATCACAGGACATCTTCAGCGCGTATGCTGAAATTCAAAGGCTCCACAAAGCTGTGGCCGGTGGCCACTGCCCCTCATGCTATAGAGCGGAGATTTGACCTGGAACGCAGTTTGTCGCGATGGATACGGACAACACCTCATTGACCACTGATCTGACAAGACTCCTCGGGGGGTGGAAGTAGACAGGTTAGCAAGGTGTTGTGAAGAGCAGGAGCCTGCTTTTCAAAGGTTAGCAAACCTAAGCAGCCAGCCTTTGAGTTTTTCCACAATAAATAAATAAATAAAGAATCAACGAACCGGACGGGATTTAGTGCCGTCTAAGAGGAACCGAGCAGTGGAAATCCCCAACGGGGCGCAAGTGCATCCCTCAGAACTCACTCCTACAAAAAGCTGCAAGTGGAATATTGAAACCCATCCAAAAGGAGAGCTGACGCATCCCACGCCTCCTTTGGAAGCTCCGATCTTTTAATGCCGAGAGAGTGTCATCCCTGTTCTGCCATCACTTCCTGTTGCACGGCGCGCTTTAACGAGCCGTCTGAAGTGAACCCGAGACGGAGCGCCCGGCGCATCACCGAACGCGCGATTTCAAGAAGAGCCGTCAGCACGGCGGACGTGCCTGACATTGGAGGTCCGCGCTGGATAAACGAAAGATCGCTCCCACAGATAGGGCCCCGCGCTAAAGCAGTCAGAGCCTCTTAGCAGGCCTGGAAGGAAACGGTGGGCTCGGGTTTTCATTCCTCTCAGATTGAACACATCTTTTTAAGACGCCTAACGGGCGCGTTTTATCAGGCCAGACTGGCTCTGGGCGGTCTCTGAAAACTTCCCACACAAAGTTACTCTGACAAGTTTACATTTTATTGTATAAATGTTTTTAAAAAACTAGTATGTGAATCAGGCACAGTTTGTCACTGTACTCTGTATTTAGTCACTGCTTTCTCCTGATTATAATAATAACCTTTCGCCAGGATTGAATCTCAGCCCTTGGAACTTAACCTTGGCAAATTCAAGGAACTGTTACTTTTCTTTGGATTGCCACACAATATGTATTTTTCCAATACATTTCGGCAACTACAGGACTCATAACCTCGTTTACAGGACTAATAACCTGCAGTTAACCCCTACATTAAAAATAACAAATAATAACAAATTAAAATGAACTGCAGTTAAGGCCGAATTCCTAGGCCTTGGGTTTCTTACACGATTAGATGGAAAATGAAAGGCAAGGGACAGAAAGAGAGTCACACAGAGGAGATGTGAGAGTGTAGCTGATTTTAAAGAGCGATCCGGTTCATACGACAGGGAGCCTCGTCAGTTCCCTGTCCCCGCCCCGCTCCCATCTTAATGAATAAAGGTGTCAAGAATGGCCTTATCAGTATTTCACCGGGGGGACGATCGTAGCCGCTGGAAATCAAGTAGCTATAAATAACGCTCCAGGAAGAACGCACGCGTGCACATTTCCATCGGTTCTGGGAGTTTCCGGCAGCCAGGGGACCCTGCTCTCCTTGGCGTTAGACGTTCTTTGAAAAGCCACATAATTAAAATGACACGGTAGTGGCCGGGGGCGACGGTCACCCGACGGTGGCGGGCCTCACTAAAAAGTCCCATCTGAATGCGGTGCCGTCCTCAGCTCCCTCCCCGGCCGCTGCAAAAATGTGCCTCATTATAAGAGTGCCTTTGAAAATTCTAACCCCCCTAACCCCCCCTCCCCCAAAACAGCAGTGCATTGAACTGCCCCCTTCCTCGGATGACCGTAAACAATAAGACTAAGGGAATGGTACAACATCGCTCGTTAGGACCTGCGTTTGAGCACGAGCCACATTCGCAAACACTCTCTTTACCGCACTGAGGAAACGGCGTCACGCCTGCTCACATCTAATCTGGCTAATCTCTCCAACCATGGTGCACAGAAAAACACAGGCTCCTGATTCGCTGGGTCTGAAAGGGCAGGATAACAATGGCCAATCAAATTTACACCCCTCCCCTTTGTTACGACACCCCGCTCCACTGCCTTTCCCCCCCTCCGGCCACCCCGCCCGCCCTGCCACTCAGCCCAGGTTAATGTTGGAGAGAGAGAGAGAGAGAATCAGAGGAGCAGAATGCTGACCATGCAGGCTCTGGAGAAACCTGCCTCAATTAGCTCTGAAAAGTGCACTTTATTTTGGTCTCCCTGCTGCCAAATTAAATTACATAACAATAATAAAAAAGTGCAACGGAGGATAAATGAAGTCTAAATTTAAAACAGTCAACGTGGATCAACAATCTGAAGTGTGTGTTCTACCGTTCTGTTTTCCCCCTCTTCTCAGTGCCCATCTCTCTGCTCAGACATAGCTCACATGCACATCAACGGCTGTGCGCGGATCCACTTCAGACCAAACGTGCTCACCACTCTGAGGATTCAAAAGCTCCTTCTAAAGGTATTATCTTCAGAAGACTGTTGTACATAATGGCAGGGATCACTTGCATTTTGTACTACCGCATGCTTAATGTATGCATATATATATATATACAGATATATATACAGATATATATATATATATATATATATATAGAGAGAGAGAGAGAGGGTACAGGGTGGGGCAGGGTGAGGCAACCACTACTTGTACAGTAGTTTATCTTTAACTGTACTATTTTCCAAAAATTTTTAAAGTGCCTAAGGTGAAGAACAACAGAATGTATAATGTGCTCATTTTGTGTCTGTAGTTCAGGGAAATTGCTTATTTTATGCTGCATTTTAAGCTATTGTATTATGTAGAAGTGTGTAGAGTGGTTTTGTTTCACCCTGTATATTGTATGTATGCATTTCATGGATGGTGTAAAATTGTCACTGGCTCTCTTGTAGTACTGTATGTGGCCTGTAGGGTGTAAAATAGTCACTGGCTCTCCTATACTACTGAGTGTGGCCTGCAGGGTGTAAAAGAGTCACTAGCTCTCCTGTAGTACTATGTGTGGCCTGTAGGGTGTAAAACAGTCACTGGCTCTCCTGTAGTACTGTATGTGGCCTGTAGGGTGTAAAACAGTCACTGGCTCTCCTGTAGTGCTGTGTGTGGCCTGTAGGGTGTAAAACAGTCACTGGCCCATGGGTCAGTCTATCAGAGGAGTGTACACACTTCAGCTGCAGTTCTGACTGTGCAAGTGTCCATGCCATAGCAGTGATCCGAGAGCGTAATACAACTGGGAATTCAAAACGGAGAAAAGGGGGATGGGGGCAGGGGGAGAAAGTAACATTTCAATACCAACACTGCACAGATCAAGAGCTGCTACAAGAAACTGCATGTTTATCAAATATTGCATTGCACATATTGAGTAAAAACATTAATTCAAAGCAATATCACAATTTGGTCTTCAGGCCCAACAATTATAGAGGCGTGATATGGCAGACGCATCTTCTTTCAGCGTGTCTAAATCATTTCTGAGCCTTTCAAGGTTTCACTGAGAGCTTTGAGTCCAATCCACTGAATGATGTCATTGACAGGCTGCCAGCGGAGTGCACGCTTTCACAGCGTAAACAGCTTTTATGAAATATGAAATGGGGCTCTTAGGCAGTCATGTCTAGAGAGGAGAGGTTAAACGCAATGTATTTCAAAAAGTGAGTTTCATTTGAATCAATAAGGGTTAAAACAAACCATTCATAATTGACAATAATAGGAATGATATAAATTAAGATATAGTCGAAAAAACTAATAAGCTGCCAGCACTAATATTTTTTTCATTTTCATTATGTATTTTTGATAAATACAGTCATTAAAAATACATAATGAAAAATATATTTGGGCTGGCAGCTTATTTGTTTAACTACTTTATTTTTTATATTTTTTTGGGGGGTTCCTTAAATGCACATATTTAAGGGTGTACTTTTAAGCATTATAACCACAGCGGGTCATTCACCGAGTCATACTGCAATTCTGTAACAATCAAT
>JAINUG010000164.1:1910000-2110000 GCA_029706075.1 Aldrovandia affinis | reverse complement strand
AATGAGTCAGATTGCGGTTTGTATGCATTCCAGCGCGTTTTGTGTAGGAAGTCACCCGCTACTGAGCAAAGTCAAATGGCTTAGTATACCTTTAAGGGATGAGAAAAATTATATATCTCACATTAGTGCAGACTGACTACAATCAGATAACAGGGCACGGCCATTCTCTCCGTCTCTCTGTCTCTCTCTCTCTCTTTCTCTCTTTCTCCATGTCTCTCTCAGGACCTGAGGTAAAGCATCCCTTTGTGGCATACAGAAAGAGGGCTTCTGTTGTGTGTGTGTGTGTGTGTGTGTGGACTCTATAAATACAGGGACACAGTGCTAACACTGATGCTGGGTGATTGATTGGGCGTCCTTGGCAGCTCTTAAAAACTCAGCCATGAGGTGACCCCAAGCTGCTATACTGCCCTAAACACTGCACTACACACTGCACTACACACTGAACTACACACTGCACTACACACTGAATTGCACTACACACTGAACTACACACTGCACTACACACTGAATTGCACTACACACTGAACTGCACTACACACTGAACTGCACTACACACTGCACTACACACTGAACTGCACTACACACTGCACTACACACTGAACTGCACTACACACTGAACTGCACTACACACTGAACTACACACTGCACCGAGCCTTTATACCTGCACACTGTACTGCACTACACATTGCACTACAGACTGAAATACACACTGTACTGCACACTGAACTACACACTGCATTATAAACAGTTTTACACATCACTCTTGCCTGGGCAGCGTCCATACAGATCTCTGGACTACAGGGTCAACGTCCTCAGTCTTGTGTTTTTACATTATCACACACTCGTTTATCACCCGTCTCCATTTCACAATCCAGACCATCCGAGACTCTGCCTGTGCAAACACGCGGCCCACTCCAGTGCCACGCACCTTCAGCGGGGTTAAAGCGCTGCATTCTGCCGGACTACCTCGGAGCGAAGAAACATAACGGTGTTCTGCAAGGCTATTTCTTCTTGTTTCCAGCACTTTGCTTGTTTGCTAAAAGGCTCAGGGTCCTTTCTTTGCAGAGGCCTTGGATTTCCTTTGAATCAGCTCGACACAACTGCTCTGTATCAGGGAGTAAAAGAGCGCCTGCAACCAAGATTTTGAACAAATATAGGGATATATATTTATATGAAGTTAAATTGCAGACAGTGCCATAAAGGCCAATTCTCAGACAATGAAGCCCCGGGGTCCTTGGGGGCCGCTGAGCTAGTGAAGAGAGTGGGGGCAGATGCGGGCTCTATATACGGTTTCACTGCATCCAGTCTGGCGGGAGGTGCCAGTAGACCCTGCACACGGCCCCGCAGCCGCTGGGTCCCTCCATGGGGGGGACTTAAAATAGTCCCCCAAAAAATGAGGAGCGCATTTAAATACGTGGAGCGAGAATCGCAAAACAATTTAACCGATTTTGTGGCACATCACCTCCGCCGCCACCCCTCCTGCAAAGGCGTGACCGTGGACGACCTCCGTTTCACAGAAAATCTCCTTATCGCTAGCAGGCTTTGCTGGCAGGCATCGCCCGGTCAAAAACACAGAATGTGCAGCTCGGTTGGCCCTGCTTTCTGGACTTTGAAGTTAAGACGTCAACAGGGTCTCCCCCCCCGCAGAACACGGGCACGGAAAAGGCTCCCCTCCCTGGCGCTCTTTCTGTCTCTCGCTCGCTCTTTCCCTCGCTTCGCTTTGGTGGGCAAATCCAGGGATCAGCTCGAGCCTCAGTATGTAATCAGCTGGAGCTCAGAGAGCGAGAGAGGGATGGAGGGAGGGAGCGAGACTGGAAGGTTGAGAGAGAGGGATCGAGCGAGGGAGGGAGGGAGGGAGGAAGAGAGAGAGGGGGGGAGGAAGACAGATAAGGGAGGAAGGGAGGATGAGAGCGAGACGGAGAAAAATGGAAGATAGAGAGAGAGAGAAAGAGAGGTCGAGAGAGAGAGGGAGGGAGTGAGTGAGTGAGAGAGGGAGGGAGGGAGGGGGGGTGGGGGGGAGAGCCCAAAGCACTTTAAGTTAACAGTCAGAGCACATACTGCTTGGAAATGCATTCATTAGCAGTCACCATGTGGACTAATTAGAAAAAAGAAACAGAGCTATTATTGGGATGCAGTGGGCTCAGCCGTGTGGCCCAGGAAACGCTCATGGGCTCCCGGTCGGCCAGAGCCGCGGCTCAGCAGCAGGCATTTCAGGAAAGGGGGGAAAAAAAATTCTTAATGCAAAAACAATATTTCCTTAAAAGAGCGGCTAGAAACAGTTAGCTATCTGAAAATGAGACATGACAGAAAAAAAAAAAAAAAAAAAGTGGTAGGGATGCCATAATAGGGGGATTTATGTGATGTGGTAATCTTCCATTGGCACCGTGCTGCATACAGAGCGTTCTATGTAAAGTTCTATACAGGGAGAGAGAGAGAGAGAGAAGGAGAGAGAGAGCCTGAAGAGACGGTGATGACTGCATCCTTCTGTCTCAGGGGCAGAAACCTGGGCCCGAGCACTCACTCACTCACTGCGTCCGTCCCCTGAATGCAGATGGGCTTCCACAGCCAATCCCATCATCCTTTGCTGCTAAGCCACACTGACAGCACCTCAAGAGCCGCATGCGTGGTGAGAGCCCAAACCTGCACGATGCCAAGCGGGCAGGTCTGGCCCGGGTTCGAATTCCTCTACATCTCGACCGGGCCCGTGGAGGACCAAACAAGCTGAGCCACCGCACCGATTATCACCATGGTTACAAGAGGCAGCCAGGTCTCATTTGTTTATTTCCACCTCCTCCTTTTGTTTCGGGGGGGGGAGGGGTCCTCTGAGGCGCAGCGGTCCGCTCGCGGGAAACGTAACGTCAGCCAAGGAAAGCACCACAGCCCCGCCATCCATCACCGCCACGGAGCGAGCACTGAGCACGAACACACAAACAATGTGCATCCCTCCAGTGTGCGAGGATGTGTGTGTGCACATGTGGGGGTGCTGTGTGTGTTTATACGCATGTGTGTGTGGGTGTTTGTGTGTGTGAGTATGTGAGTATGTGTACATGTGGGGGTGTGTGTTTATGTGTGTGTGTGTGCATGCATATGTGTGTGTGTTTATGTGTTTGTGTATATGTGTATGTGTATGTGTGTGTGTGTGTGTGTGTGTGTGTGTGTGTGTGTGTGAGGGGGTTTACACCAGAGCAAAGAAATGTAAAATCCCCCCACCGCAGACGCTACCGAACGTTATTCACCTCTACGCCACTTTGGTCACCCGCCGTCTGACATGACTTGTGCACGCAGAGAATCAATGCACAATGTATATACTTATATATTTATAACATGTGCACGCATGCTGCTCCAAGGTCAACACCCCCGCAGGTCCGCCCACCAGCCAGACCGCTGCTGGAGTGATCGTCTTCAGGGTATTCTCACTGCACATACGGATGCTCGCTCTCTCTGACAACGCGCAGCTGTGTGTCAGAGCAGCCTTGTTTGGATGGATCCCTGTAGGACTGGCTAACGCAGGAACGCTTAATATAGATGAAAAATGAGGAGCGAGGAGGACGGGGGGGACAGAGGGACGGGGGACGGTGGGGACGGGGGCGGGGGGAAGGGGGGGCAAATCCTATTTTTGTTCCACAGAGACGCTTTTACCTTTCTGGTTCAACTGTGCGTGTAAGCGTTTAGCAATCCGTCTTCTAATTAATCATGTATGCTAATCAATCATAATTACTGACTCCACATGTAGCCTGGCTAAATTCAGCCCCTGAGTGCCACTGCTCCAGCACATAAATATCTCTCTCCTGCCTGCCTTGCTCTCGTCCTTTATCCACCATCTGATTCTCATCCCCCCAACAACACACACACACATACACATATACATGCACCCTCACACACACACACACAAGCATCCACACACACATATACACCCTCCCACACACACACACACACACACAGCCTCTTTACCACCACAGCTAATGGTTACTGTGCATCGTCTGCTAAAACTCCCCTTCCAGGGTGCCACTCATGCATAAGCTATGATAATAGAGCCTGACAAAACAGGTACATGGGAATGTGTGTGACGCGAACACGCGTGGTTAAAGCAGCTTTGGCTTTCACGCCTGCTGTGCTACATGCTAATCTCTTTTTACAGGTGAGTTTTCAAAATGTGGGCCCCATCAGAACACATACACTGTCTCTCTCTCACACACACACACACACACACACACACACACACACACACACACACACACAAACACAAACACACAAACACACAAACACTCAGGTAGAGAACCTACTGAAGAACACACACACACTCAGGTAGAAAACCCACTGAAGAACACACACACACTCAAACAGACAGAGAACCCACTTCCAGTCTAAGCAATCCAAAAAAAAAAATCCAATATCCATATTAATATCCAAAAATAATATTTAAGTAGCACTTTTCAAGCCCTTTAAATGACCTTAGTGTCCTTTCCTTGGTGTGTGCTGTTGTTTGTGTGTCAAGGTGAAGCAACTGCTTCGGTGAAGCGCGGCAGCCATTTTGCACTACATCCCTCACCTAAGGACAGTGAGTCCGAGCAGATTTTAATTTCACCGGTTAAAGTAGGGGTGACAGGGCGGGCAGTTTTAGACAGGCGGGTTTGGGGAATTTGGACGCCTTTAGCGACAGGTGCTGCCGTGAACTTTAATAAGCACAGAGTCAGGACTTCAACGTCTCATCTGAAAGCCTTGTTTAAATAATCCTAATAATTACAATAATAAGCCTAATAATCCCTCCCGTCGACCGCCAGTTCCACCTTCATTATTTTCTGAATTATCGTTGTCTGCGCTACCCGAACCTCCGCGCTACAATGGCGGTTTCACACAGAAACCATCAAAAGTGCAGAAACACGGGAAGGTCAAAGGGCATCGCCGAAAGCGGCGACTGAGCTTTTTTTGTGTGAAAGATGCTTAAGGGTTAGGGTTCGCGTGTGACGGCATGCACGGCTGAAAAGGAGCCACTCACGTGCCGCGGTTTCAGCTAACCGCTAATCTCCCATGTACTGAGGAAATGAATGCCTGTGATAAATAAAAAAGAGGGCGGAGAGAGAGAGAGAGAGAGAGAGAGAGAGAGAGAGAGAGAGAGAGAGAGAGAGAGAGAGAGAGAGAGAGAGAGAGAGAGAGAGAGAGAGAGAGAGAGAGAGAGAGAGAGAGAGAGAGAAAGAGAGAGAGAGAGAGAGAGGGAGAGAGAGAGAGAGAGAGAGAGAGAGAGAGAGAGAGAGAGAGAGAGAAAGAGAGAAAGAGAGAGAAGAGAGAGAGAGAGAGAGAGAGAGAGAGAGAGAGAAAGAGAGAGAGAGAGAAAGAGAGAAAGAGAGAGCCCCAGAACTATCTGGAGGTTTTTTGGCAGCATTCTTTAGTTAGCTCAGAACGGCTGTATTACCCGGCATTGTGTGCATGGGAAGGGCTGTCTGATTAGCTGAGAATACGGTGCGTGGATTTGCCATCGTGCGGGAGAACGCGGAGGCAGTACATAAAATCAGCGCTAAACCAATTACAGCGCCACAGAGCTCAGTATATTCAGATTAGTCAGACAGAGGAATTAGAGACAGAATGGGGGTAAATAAAGACAGAGAGAGAGAGGGAGAGAGAAAGTGTGAGAGGGAGAGAGAGAGAGAGAGGGATAGAGGGAAGCACATTAGGCTCACTGCTTTAAATAACATGAGAAAAGGCACACGTGCCAAGCGTCTCCTTTAGGAACGTGGCGCTCTGGATGGGCACACCAGGGGATCTTAGGGGCACCTTCTGAGACACCCGGGGGTGATGGGGGGCCCTGGGGTACCCCTGCGGATCGGGAGGTGAGGAGGTCAAGGTCGTTGGTCCAGGAAGCTTGGGGAACCACGTTGTGGTTAGAAGAACGGCAACTGAAATAAGCAATTACACTGCCTCCCCCCCACTTCCTCTCAACAGACTACAAGAGCCCCTGCACTCCCTCGCCAGACCTGCGCGCCCGACTGCCTAGCGCATTCGGTTCTCTGTCTGTTGCTGTGCCGGGGAGATGGCTGTGCGTGGTTTGGCTGAGCCGAGCCGCATTATGGGCGGAAGGCCTCTTTATACGCCCGTTACTTACAGGGAACGGAATGGGACCAATCTTTTGTACTGAATATGAGCTGGAGCCAAGAGCGCACAAAACCAGGAGGGGCATGCGGCAGTGATGTGGAGTGAGGGAGAGAGAGGGACAGAGAGGGAGAGGGAGAGAGGAGAGAGAGAGAGAGAGAGAGAAAAGAGAGAGAGAAAAGAGAGACAGGGATGGAGGAATTGGGGGTGAACTGGAGAAATACGCCATCTTTGGTCCAGTCAGCATTGGTTGGGAGGCAGAGGTCTAATGGACTGTGGTCTGATCTGGGGGTGTGCGTGTGTCAGGGGCCGAGGAGGGCTCCACTGCTGCCATGTCGCCTCAATCCAAACCGCTGCCAAACAGAGTATGAGAGTCATAATAAAAAATACAACAACAGGGAGCAAAACAAAGGCAGATGCGTGAGACGCCGCGCTGCGTTTGTGAGGATCTGAGCATCGCGCTCCAGACGCTCACACATTCTGCTGCCTGCACAGCATTCCGCATGAGAGAGGCCTTTTGTGTCTCCTTCATTTAGATCAGACTCTACCATTAACTGATATCAAGCGATTACGTTAAAAACGGGAAAACATCACAAATACACATTACTAAGAATGAATTAAGGTGAAAACTAGAATACACACAAAAAGGTACCATTTACACCATAGTGAAAATGTTCCACATTAAGGGGAAAAAAGGAACATCATCATTATCCACTATACAAAATTGCACAGTTTACAAACAAAGCCTGAAAACCATGTTTGTTGTTCACTGCTTTTTACATAAAGGCACTGAGGGCCTTAAGTGCATCTACCATGTTGGGAGAGGAGCATTGAGAGGCCGTTAGTAGAGGAGCAATGAGGAGCATTGAGAGGCCCGGCTTTCAGGTCAAAGTTGTTGTTGTGAAGCTCAAATTCTGTCAGTGGGTTGAAATCACAAGAGCATTCCCACCAAGCCTGTAGACCAGCTTCAGGAGTCAAAGCTTCAGCTGTTTCCCCATGCATTCATATTAATATTTAATGTTTAATATTTCAATGTTAATTTCTATTCTTACACTTACGCCCACTTTCGCACTTTCCAGAGACATTCATTCACTCATTTAAAGATTGATGGCTGTCATTTTGAACTGGATGTAGCAGACGCTTTGCCGTTAGACCAAAGCCACTCAGAGCAGCCAAGTCCGAGTCTGTGGCTGTGTAATAAACACTCTTGTTTTGTGTACAGAAGAAAGGGCTCAATGTGCTTTGTTTTTGCGCACAGGTGGGGCTCGTATCCAAGATGAAGGCGGAAAATGATATCGTCCCAATTAGGAGACACAGGCGGAGAATTATTGGATATCGTCCCAATTAGGAGACACAGGCGGATAATTATCGCGTAAACAACGGCTTTGTGACAGGGCCCTTTGTCAGAAAGACACCGCCTCTCTAACGATGCACCCTGGGTAATGCGGTTCAGTGGCCCCACAGTGCACTCTGGGCCAAAGGAACTTGCATCACAAATTCCCACTGTGGAAATGAACGAGCCCTTAGTTCTGGTTTGAAGCAATAAGCACGTATGGTTGGTCTTAACCCTTCATCACCTGTTTGAAAAGCATTTCTCCAGACATCTTGTCTCTCTTTTTCCCTGTTGTTCTCTCTTGCTTTGTAGAGCACCTATTGGAGTTAGCCCTTTTCTGCTTTCACAGACAAGGGCGAAAGGACTGGACCTCGCTCGCCTCCGCACGCTGCACGCGGGCAGGCCTCACATCTTTTTCAGGCCATCTGTACATCTGCGGATTCTCTCGTTTTCCCTTTCGACACCCACCCCCGTCCTCCCAGAGACGGCTCACCTGGAATGAGCAATAAAAGTGGACGTTCTGAGCTGAGTCGGCCTGTCATTTCCCCCTCTGTGTTATTATGCAAATGAGAAATCATCCAACGGGCCGAGGGAGGGGGGAGAGCGCGTCAGCGTGCCAGGGACTCCAGGGGGCCCACCTGTTTAATTACAGACTGGGAGTGCCTCCCCCCCTCCATGAAAACAACCCGTCTCTATTGTCACGACTGAAACAGCACCATAAACGAAGGCCGACTGAAGGCCTTTGAAACGCTGCTCCATTTTGAGGCATTTCGACAGACGGGTCCAGGGGCTTCAGGCAGGGCCCTGCCCTCCAATTCTCTCTTTTTTTACAGACGGAAAGAGAGAGAGAGAGAGAGAGAGAGAGAGAGAGAGAGGAAGAAAGAGATAGAAAGAGAGATTTCAAACACGTGTCTGCAGGGATACTTTTTTTTTGTATGTGTGTGTGTGTACGTGAAAATAAAAATAAATGAGTAGGCTTTGTATCTGCTTTTCAGGAAGACAAAAACACGAATCAAAGTGAAGCAATATTTAGAAAAAGCTGTGGTGCCTCTGGGACAATTCCCACCTCGTTCTTTTTCCTCCCCCCCCCAAAATCTAACGAGCACAACCCTCTCTCAGGCATCATGAATCATGGATATGGCAGCATGTGCCATTTTGGGCCATTAATATGACACTGCGGTGACTGGGGCTTGCTCAAACGGGCCATCAACACCAAGGCTGGTATCAATCATGAACCGCCCCCAACCCCCACTCAGATCAAACGACAACCCTGTTTGCACGGCCACCTGTGATTGGGTGTTTCGATTACCACCTATCGGCGTGCTGGGCCATCTGTGTTCCACGTGAACCGAGCGCAAGTTCAAAACGCCACTGTTGCACAAACGCATGCACATGCATGCAGGTACAGGTAGTGGCCAAAAAGGTGGCAACTTTAAATGAGGAACACAAAGTATATTGAAAGCAAATACTTACACACAGGTGTTGTTCCTGAGTCGATTAAGCAATTAACATTACAGAATGCTCAGGGTTGTGTAAAAAAAGGCCTGCTTTCCTATAATTATGGTTAGCATTGCTAGAAGATGAGACCTCAATGACAGAGGGGTGATTGTTGGCAGGAGCTTCAGTGACAAAGACTGCACAACTTGCTGATGTTTAATGAGGAACAAACTCTGAGGTGATGTCAGCATGGAACTCTGAGGGAAAGACATCATCAACAAAGGGCTACTATGGTCAGAAGCACATGCTCCTGGATCGTGATGTTAGAGCATTAGTTCCTGCATCTATGGGCTAAGCAGGAGAGCGAGAACGGTCCATAGAGAACTCTACAGAGCAGGACACCATAGTAGTATCATGCTGGCCGTTTCTCCCTTTTTGGCCACTACCTGTACATCATAGATGGAAGAGTACTGTGTACACATACACACTATTTTGCAGCTTTCCCAGGCTTCTACAAATCATTTATCCGGTTTGCCAGGTCAGTACAGCTCCCACCGTCAGCTGGACTCTGATTCACCCCTACCTGGGGCTAGAGTACACTCCTCCCAACACTCGCACAGCAGCATAGCCCATTGACCTCAGCAATTCACTAAATTACTGACACTGGGTAAAAAAACGTTTCTTAAAGTGAGCGACGCTCACCTGACAAACCGCTTCATGATTAGTCTGCATTAAGGCCTTACACAACTCATAATGACAAGCAAAAGCTCCTGCTGTGATGATTCACTCATAACAGACAAATTGCAACGTGTGGGGATTTGTTCAACATTAATGCTATGCAGACGCACTGCGGACCAGACTGATCTTCATAAGACCTGGATGGGCCTGGCAAGCGTTGATCCCCTTGTGTCAGGTGATCCACAGACTATAAGGATCAGTAGATCCCAGACGCATCTGTGAGTTTTAAACCTCACTCGTGAATATCGCAAGTAAAGATCAAAAATAACTCCCGCACACTCTCTGCTTGCAGTGATATTCATTGGGTACAGTGTTTCGGTCCAATGGCCTTTGTCAGGCAAGCCAAAGGTCAATTAAATCATAGTCAATCTAAATCATAGCTAAAATGTATTGCATAACAACAGCAGCATGTCATTTATAAAATATCCATATTACAGTATTTGTAAATGGCCTTCAATAATTGAACAAAAATCTTTTGAGACATAAAACCATAACTATAAACCTAGATTCACGCATGAATACAAAAAAGACTGACAAGACTAAATGAAAGAATTTGGCGCGCTCGCTGGTGCAGTGCCCAGCTCGTTATCATTCTGATCGTTACTTTTCGGAACATGACTCAATAGTGATTCAAACAACAGAGCTTTGATATCCCTGCATGAAATTTCTGTGAGTCATCAGACCACTTTTGTGACTATAAACGTCCATGAACTGGTATGTCATGGCATCGCTGGAGGAGAGGTAGAGGGCCAAACCAGAGCTGCGTACCCACGGACGCTCTGGGCTGCGCAGTGTGAGGAGTGTACCTCTCACCTTCTGCCCCTCATGCAGGGCTCTGCCGCCCACCCCACCTCCCTGCTGTCAATACCAGAGGAGGGGCAATACTGGCAGCAATCTGACGCTCATTTCATAGTAGCCTTCAGCAGAAAATCAAGAAGTGGATGAGCTTTTTTCAAAAGACTATGGAAGTACATTAATGTAAGTGCCCCCAGGGGGCCAGAGATGTTTGTTCTTTCCCATCAGGTATTCTGGCATGAGGCAGTAAACAAGCCGCTATACATTAATAGCATATGCTGAAATCGATAATTCATCTCTCCCTCACACCGCATATCACACCGAGAGAGAGAGCGAGAGAGAAAGAGAGAGAGAGAGAGAGAGGCTACTCTACTTAATTATTTTCATTTCAATTTACTTTTTATATCATTATTATCATTACTCTTATGTTATTGTTATGTTATTAGACAACATGGAATGGTGCATAGTTCCACGATCCTCCACAGAGCACAGGCTATGCAGTGTGCACCACCTAGCTTCAAAGTCAAGTTATTTCTCAATACATAATATGCAAACTCACCTCTTGATTTAATCAGAAGACGTAGCCACAGGACAACATTTGTTGGACCTGATCTCTGGTGTTTCCTCGTTGTCCAAATGGCCACTTTTGCTTGACCCATTATAAAATTGACAAGCTCTACTCTGAGGCGTGACGCGTGTGACTATGCCACACTGTAAAGGAACATGAGCTTGCCAAATTCTACATCAGGACCACCAGAAAATGTTAAAGTGACAATTGTCTGGTGCAGTCTAAACAGATATGTTCCACAGTCTCCTTCTCACTGCACAACACACAATTAGGTCTTATTGTGGAATCAACTCGGCACAGATAACGGGTGGTGGAAATTATCCTGTGGAGGGCACACCACTGCAAGTCTCCAGACCTTTTTGGCAGCGGAGGCTTGTACAGTGTTCTCCACGCAGGGGTCGATTCATCTGCACCATCAAACCTCTCAGCCCAATTTCATCTGGGGAGAGAGCCAAGAGAAGCCACATGCGTCACCTTCAAACTCCAGCAATACAACATCCTCTTCTCAGCCTCATGAAACAGTACTGGCTGGGAAAGTCTCCCTTTTAAGAATGGCCCCTGGGCGAGCTGGATCAACGGCCCAACACACAAGGCAGGGCATGCAGTGATCGGCGCCACTCTGCACCCCCTGGCTATAGTTTACCCAATCACCTCCAGCACACGAGAGTGAAAACAGCTCCTCAACCCTGCCAGCATATGTTCACACCTTCAGCCAGGTCCACTGCCAACTCCCAACACCCCTTCTGCAGGTGCAAGAGGTGATCAAGTCGTCTAACCCCATCCCTGGTGAAGGTATGGAGCAGATTTCCAGACCCTAGAACAGCCTCTGGAAAGAGAGGGTTAAAACAATCCTGGAGAAGGAAGTCTCAAACCACTGTCTTCCTTGCATTTCCACTCACAGCAGCCCCTAGGCGTCCAGCACACTGCAGTAAAAACCAGGTAGTTCATCTGTGTTGAGCTTGGGGAGACCAATTCCAAAAAGCTTCCAGTCACAACCTAAGCCCCCCATCTGCCTCAGTAAGAGAAAGGCTCCAGGCCTCCAGCTCAGGTCTGCTGCGTACAGTAGTCTTTTTGCAGCTTGTAGCCTGAAAGCAGATACCCTGCTGTGCAGATCTATCAGGCCCTGCCCACCCTCTTCCACGGGTAGATATAGTATGGTTGACCACAGCCGGTGGTTTCCATCCCAAAACAAGGACAACAGTACAGATTGGATTTCCTTAAGCAGTCCCATGGGAGGGTCCAGGCAGGCCAATTTATGCCACAGCATAGAGGCCACTAGATTATTAATGACCAGAACCCTCCCTCTGTAGGTCATGTGTGGCAACAACCATCTCTACCTAGACAGTCTTGCCTTAATTAAGTGTAACACTCGCTCCCAATTTCTCAGTTCATATAGTCTGTGTCCTAAGGAAACGATCGTAAAAAAAGATGCCCAACACCTTAAGACCCGCCCTTCCCCACTGCAGGGGCTGGGGGAGCAATGGGGGGCCCACCCCCTCCCTCTGCCCTGCCAGGAAAGAATCACATTTCCCCAGTTCACTTTGGCATTTGAGGCTTTCTGAAACACCTCCAGACAGTCACAAAGAACATCCACATCCTCTTCATCCTCAAAACTATCCATACCAATGACTGGTCACAGCTTTAAAAAACTCTGTGGGCAAGCTATCAATTCCAGGAGCCTTTTCTGGTAATATCTGCGCCACTACCTGGGTAAGCTCCTCCATTGTCAAAGGATCCTCCAGAAGATGGCGCTTCATATCCTTGTATTGAATGAAGTGCAACTAAACCGGGACTCCTTTATCCTGTTCATCCATAATTTTGCCCAGGATATCTTGCTTTTCTCTCAACACTTCAAACGTCTGAGTAGTACTGTCATGACTCAGACCACTCTACATATTCAGAATCTCTCTCCAACTCACCCACCCGTTTCTTTAAATCCCCAGTACTGTTCTCTGTATATGCTTGACAAAACATTTTTATTTGCACCTTTCCCATATCCCACTACTGCTGCAAACCCACAAATTGTGATTTTTATCTCAAGAACAATTTGATATTACAATGCCAGTATGATTTCTGAGAAACACCAGCTGCCCTCCCAAAGAATAATGGTATACAGTAATGATCAGAAAAACTAACTGGAGGGGTGGCGATTGGCTGTCCGCCCCAGGGAGGGGGGAGGGAAGCCAACATGACGTTCGCTGCGTATAAGAGTGGCCCTGTAGTACCGGGTTACGGTCGACGGCTTGGCGAGTGCCGTCTCGGAGGAGGTTACTTCGCCTTTGTCACTACCGTTCGCAGGACTACGGCAACAAACTCACATTACTAGGGGGGGATTGACATAAAAATAGCGGGTCTAATTGGCTACCAAATTGGGATAAAATCTGAAACAAACAAAAAAACAAAAAAGAACTGGAGTTATATAGCTTCTAAGCATCTGGTTAACAGAATCATTTGAGCCTGGCAGGTCTAGCCATTGAAACCTGATTTTAATTAACTTTACTCCAGCTGTACTGGCGCACTGCAGGATGTTGTGTTCTCCACACCAAGACCTGAGCATGCACCACTCTCCACAATGTAGCAGCTGAATGTGAATGGGGTTCCCCGTGGCTCCTATCAAGTACAACATTTTCAGAACAGCTACAATTTCCACAATTTCCACCTTTGTAATTATGTCACATTCCGCCACCACTTGTTACACTGTTTTAAAGAAAGAAACCCTCTCATTGGCTGAATATAAATTAAACAAAACCACTTCCTGGCCATCTATTGTAGACTCAACTTTTAACAATCATCCTGGGATAACCTCACAGGTTCTGGTATTATTCCCTGATATTAACACAGCCACCCCTGCCCTTGGGTTACTCCCATGACTAAGAACACTTTCATCCATCCTTCTACTCACATTCATTCATACCGTCTGAGTGTGGCTCTTGTATAAAAGCAATATATATACCGTTTTGCTTAATAAAATTAAACAGTTGTGCTCTATTAGCAATGTCTCTACACCCATTTAATTTTAAGGAAGCTATATGAAAGTCCAAGCTCAAAGGTGATAAAGGCTAACTAGAGCAGAAAGCAGTAAAAAAAATAAGATAAAGTGAGCCATGTTTGCTACGCTTCCTTTTGTCAAGTTCATCCAGCGTTGCCTTTTTCAATGCTGTTTGAGCAGACGCACCAACATTCAGATATCAGTGCTGGTCTAAAGCCACACTCCTTCCTTTCGTTTCATATAAAAATACAAGTCATTCAACAGAGATAAAGTTTTCCTTTACCTTTAAGGAACGCCCCACTTTGTCCATCTGAGAAAGCTTGGAAAACGGATCTTCCTTAGCCAATGACGTCCCCTCATCTGGATCAGCCTCAGTTCCTTCCCGACTCCATTCGCCTTCATCCAGCATCGTAGCCAAATTCACCTAAGGACCAGGGGGGTTTTCTGACCCGCCACTACTATCACCCCTTCCTAACACTTCCTGAATCTGCCCTTCCATTTGTTAGAAACTGATCTCACCAACTGAGTTTCCAGGTTGATTACCCCCTCTGGCTACGTTCCCACTGTCGTGTGCGTTTTTGCCGCCTGATTCAGATTCAGATTCAGGCTCAGATTTAGATTCAGATTCAGGCTCAGATTCAGATTCAGATTCAGATTCAGATTCAGATTCAGATTCAGATTCAGATTCAGATTCAGATTCAGGCTCAGGCTCAGGCTCAGATTCAGATTCAGATTCAGGCTCAGGTTGAAGCTCAGGTTGAGGCTCAGGTTGTGGTTCAGGCTCAGGCTCAGCATGCCCTTCACCCCCCTGCCCTTCTTCCCATGCCCAAGCACCCGCTTCCCCTCTCTGTGGGCAAGCATGCCTCACATGCCCATAGGACCCACAGTTAAAACATTTCATGGACTCATTGCTTGCAAAAATTTGATTTATATAATCAATGTTAAAGTTCCACGCAATGTCTATAGTCGACCCAGGGTTGAAACACTTGTCTCCTAAATGACATCACACTTTCAAATTTTTACACCCTTAAGGGATGGGTTTAATCGCACTCATCACTTTAACATATCTCGTCAAAGCTTTAAGTAGCAACTGATCTTCAATGTATGATGGAACATTTGAGAGGATTACTTGTGTTACCGATGAAGACAACAGCAAAGTCACCACATAACTCCCTTTTACAGATAAACCTTCTGCAGCAGTCTCATGCACGAGCGTCTCTGTGGCTAAAAACACAATACTTGCTTTGTTCATTCGAGACGGGTTTAATACTCTCATGGCCCACCTTTTCTCCGACCGCTATTAGACAGTCTTCTATGGAAATGGTGTTGTCTGGAAAACATTTAAACCCATGCCCCTGGCTTAGCACCCCCAATTTTCACCCTAAAAGTGCTAAAACGTATCTCTATCCGGGGGAAAAAACACAATTAGTCGTTCCCCACAGTTCTTCCAAAACAGTTTACAACAAAGGGTAAGGTATTAACAAACAAACAAATAAAACCCTTCCCTATTACAACTCTGACACCACGCAGCACACTCACACTCTCTACCTGCTTCCCACCCACAATCCTCTGAGAGAGAGGGAGAGAGAGTGTAGAGTTTGTTCAGTATGTTCTGCATCACAAGCTCCAATGGAGGAGAGCAAGGGGGGGGGGTGTCACAGCCGGAGTGTCAACGCTGGATTGCCAGCTGAACTGCTCCGATTTGCAAGTTAAGGAGAGCACGGTGGAGCAGCAGAGCGTGCCCCAGCTGTCCGTATCTCCCTCTGCTTGTTCTACTCTCGTGGATTTACACCGGAGAGAGCCGTGGATTGAAGAGGAGCTCGCCACAGCGCCACAAACCCAGCTCCAGTGCACAGATTAGCATCGACACTGACCCGCTCCGCTTTCGGCTCGCACACAAATGATCAAGATAGTGGCAAGTGCTAAGCGAGGTATCAGGGGAGTGGGGAAGAGGAAAGGAGCGGGGTGGCATTGTTATAGCGGATGCGCGACAACCTCTTCCCCCCACACGCCCACACTGTACGGGCGATGGTAGAAGTTTTTGAAAAGAGGCCCCTCGGCGCAAGCTTGCGGTGGCATCGGTGGCGCTAACGACTCCCCAAGCCGGCTTTGCAGGAGCCTCAGCCACAGCCTCTTCTCTTTCATCGCAACACACTCCTCTACCTCCTCCCTCTCTCGCTCTCTCCAGAGCAGTAATAACATCGTCACCCTGTAACGATCCTTCACGGCACGAGTCACGGTAATAAAGCCCCACATCAGATGAGGAGGTTCATTCACACCTGTGTCAGGTTACGAAGCACTGAGGATGCCCTACGAAGGCCACGTAACTCGTGCAGACGTACAGTAAGCCAAGTGAAATGTTGCCGCGACGCCTCTCCATGTCCTCATTTCCTATCCTCTGGCCAACACACTAACACAGCTGCTTGCAGAGCCTACCTGAACCGGTGTGTCATTCTGAGGTGAGCTTATGAAGACGACAACAAAAGGCATTTCACAATATAAAAAAACCCTTAAAAACGAAGGACCTGGATTGTACCCAGAGTTCAGAGCATGATTAAAAACACTGTGATCGCATAGAGAATATAAATAGTACAATGATCATCTCCAATCTGTGAGGAAGGGCTGATCAAATTACTATCACAAAATAGTCATTTGAAAAGAAAATACATATATATATATATATACAGTATATATAAAATTATATATATCTTGATTATTCATTCTGTGTGAGGGGTTAAGGCACCCAAGCCACTCTACCAGGCCTGTGATCAGGGGTCATGTGTCATCTTGCATGTCACAGTGCAGACACTAATCTTTAACCAGAAACGTTGAGTGTGGATCTTTTATGAATGCTGTGCTTGATTGAAACCGAATTGTCAAAATCACAGAAACATCACAGACTAACACTGAGCCTCAGTCACATAACTGACCACCTGACCATTTCATCAAGTCAGAACACTAAGACAGGGATGTCCAATCTTAAGGGCCGGTGTGACTGCAGGCTTTGGTTGTAGCCCAGCACTAACACACCTGATTCAACTAATTCACTAGTCATGGTCTACAATCAAGACCATGATTAGTTGAATCAGGTGTGTTAGTGCTGGGCTACAACCAAAGCCTGCAGCCACACCGGCCCTTCTCGGATAAGATTGGACATCCCTGCTGTAAGACATAAGGAGTGTCTGTGCATGTGTGTGCATGCATGTGTGAGCGCATGTGTGTGTGTGTGAGCGCTTGTGCGTGTGTGTGTGTGTGCGTGCATGCTTGTATGTTTGTGTGTGTCTGTGTGCACGTGTCCACAGGTGCTTGTGTGTACCCACGTTTGTGTGCCTGTGCATGATCGTGTGTGTGCGCGCCTATGCATGTGTGTGTGTCCGTCTGCGAGTATCACTGTTGGGAAGCACTCTCTCCCTGACTGATTTAGTCATTATTTTTGCTTGAAAGCTTCTATGGGGCCTCTTTGTGTGGGGAAATTGCATTAATGAACTGAGATAAGAACAATCAACTCCAGCAGCCTTTTTTGCATTTTCAAATAACCTATTAAATCCAGATTCTTCCAAGCCTTGCCATTAGCATTTCCCCCTCTGTCTCTCTCTCTCTCTCTCTCTCGCTCTCTCTCATTTCCCGCTCTCTCTCTTTTTGTCCTTACCTGTGACTGGACCGATATTAAGACTCGTCTTCATTAAATGCAGGTTTAGAATCATGAAGAGTAGAGGGGTTAGCGACTGCTCATCACCTTCTCTCTGCCCGTTAACCCTGCTTCAAATATGGCAGGATTCATCAAGGCGACAGCGACACGGATTTAGAGTGGACATAGACACAGACACAAATACACACACACACACACACACACACATACAAACACAGCTGCACTGACACATTCCACCTGTGGGTGGATTTTGTTTTGAGTGTGCGAGAGCGAACGCACGCTATCAATCCCAGGACCTGGGGGGTTCAGGGGGCCCAACTCATGTGGCAGTCTGAATTCAGGTCAATGTGCTCGGGCACGGAGTGTGTGTATGCGTGTGTGTGTGTGTGTGTGTGTGTGTGTGTGTGTGATTACCTCTGTCTGTGTGTGGGGTGGTCTCACCGAATCTTTACACTGCTCTAATGTCCCTGAATCACAACATGACCTCATTAAAACCATTAGTGGATTTCTGTAGCAGCTGAAGACAGTGATCCCTGTGTCACTGTGTTCCCTGACCTGAAGACTCGCGTCTGACAGGGATCGGGGGCATGTGGGGGGGGGACCGGATTTATCACCCTATTCCTCGGGACGGGGAACCACATGGCAGTGATCACGGTCACGGTCAGGGCCATATCTGCATCATCGATGATGACTAGACACCGGGGGGCAGAGCAGCAGATGGGGGCATGCAACAAGGCATTGTGGGACACGTGCCTGATGCAAGGCTTATGGGGGCCGCTGCGGCAGGACGCGCCAGAACCTCATTGCCATTGGTTGGGTCCAGTGGCGTTCACTCAGTTTTGGCCACGGCCTCATGGTAACGGGAGATCATTATTGTGTTATTAAAAAAATATATATTTAATAATTATATTTTTCCGATTTTTACCCCGTTTTTGGTCCCAATTTGGTAACCAATTACCTGCTGTGCTTAGTTCAATCCCCCTTCCCTCATAGTTTGCTGCAGTAGTCCTGTGACCGGCAGTGACAAGGGCAAAGCGATGCCTCCTCCAAGACAACACTCTTCGTGCCGTTGACTGTAATTCCGGTTCCCCAGAACCACTCCTGTGCGCAGCGAACTGTGTGTGTTGGCTTCCCTCCCCCCTCCCTGGGGCAGACAGCCAATTGCCGCCCTGATGGCACTCCCGACCAGAGCCGACTCTGGCGCGACAGGGAACCGAACCCTGGTCGCCGTGGCCAGCGTCGGACGATGAAACCACTAGACCACGCGGGAGGCCTACCTGATCATTAATGTGTTTAACATTCAAACCAGATTACACCGATGTGTAAAGAGAAACAATCATTTACAGAAGGCATTGAGACATCACGACGGCACTGACTGGGGAAATACAATTATAAGATTAATGAGTATGATTAATGACAAATAATTCATTCATATACAAATGTATTCACATTACTGAACCTGTATGCAATTGCATGGTACACACTCCCATATGCTGCCTAAGTAGGGCTGGGCTTGGTTAGTGCTGAAGCTAAGCTGGGCTGGGCTTGGTTAGTACTGGAGCTAAAAAGGGCTGGGCTTGGTTAATACTGAAGCTAAGCTGGGCTGCGTTTGGTTAGTACTGGAGCTAAAAAGGGATGGGCTTGGTTAGTACTGAAGCTAAGCAGGTATGGGATTGGTTAATACTGAAGTGAAGCAGGGTTGGGCTTGGTTAGGATTTGAGCTAAGCAGGGTAGGGCTTTGTTAGTACTGAACCTAAGCAGGGTTGGGTTTGGTTAGTATTGAAGCTAAGCAGAGTTGGGTTTGGTTAGTATTGAAGCTAAGCAGAGTTGGACTTGGTTAATACTGAAGCTAAGCAGGGATGGGCTTGGTTAGTACTGAACCTAAGCAGGGTTGGGTTTGGTTAGTATTTAAGCTAAGCAGAGTTGGACTTGGTTAGTACTGAAGCTAAGCAGGGATGGGCTTAGTAGTACTACAGCTAAGCAGTAAAGCTAAGTACTAAAGTTAATCAAGTAGGGGGCACTATAACCTCTGGACCAAATAGGAATCCAATGCCCCAGCACTGTGCTGTAGGAAGTGCCGTCCTTCAACGTCCCTCTTAACATTGCCACCTAATTATCTCCCACATTGGCCACACAATCCCTTGCATTCCCAGGTCGTCACTGTAAATGATTATTTCGATCTATTTCAAATTCCTACTAACCATCACTGATAAGTTTTCCGGTCCTTACCGTAAATAATACGTGTCAGCCAATAATTTTGAGACTCTTATGCCAAAAACGTCATACCCTACGACCTGCAGGCTGGACTTCCCTTACCTACATAAAGGCCATGTGAAGTCCACCTCTTCCTCTTTGCCTTTCTTGCAGTCATTAGACTAGCTCGCTCTGTATTTTAGCCTCGCTAATTTACCTAGCTTCGGCATCTAACAGGTCTGTGCCCCCTCAGACTCAACCTAGTTTTGTCTGTGTTCTATGGTCGTTGACTCGCAACAATGTTAAGCTAGCCAAACGGTTAAAGCTTATACAGTGTTTCAGTGAGCGTTAAGGCACGGCGCCTTTCAGCTCTAAATATCGGTACTCACTGTTCAAGCTATCTAGCTTCTCCCCTTGCTGCTCCCATAGCAAGGCTCACTTATTTCAGGCTGTTGACGATGCTGTATATGATCACGTCAGTTTCAACTATCGTTTGACTGATTAAGCTGAGTTACAACAAGACACACCCTTTTAAAAGTGCCCTGTTTGCTATATCATTCTACTCTGACTAGTTTGCCCATTCCAGACAGTCTTTGCTCATTGTTGCCATGGGATGCACTTTGCTCAGCAGTACAATCCAGGCTGTTGTCGTCTCGCTAAAGTGTCAGATGTACTCCAGTAAGGCTTGGGTGACATGTCTCCAGTCAAACAGGACATAGCAACCCTCACCCCTCTGGGCCCTGATTGGTAATCTGCCTCCCCACGTTGCATAAGTAAGGAGTGTGACAATACGGGTAGCTTGTTCTGCTGCACCAGCCCATGTGGCTAATTCAATGGCTGTTCTCACAGCCCTGTGAAAGACAGCTGGGTCATAAAATCAAGATGGGAAGGTCCTGATTGATTCTGCCTTGTCTGTTCATAAGAGTGTTGGTGCAGCACACTTTCCTCCGGCAGTCACCCCTAAGAAATCCTTGGTGAGCGTCGCCTCAACTCCATGAGGTCCATGATCCAAGCAGGAGTCTTAGGGATGCTTCAAGAGACCATACCAGGATCCATGTCCTAACCACGAAGACGGCTGTGGACAGCCAGCAACACTGCTCTATCCCCCATGGGGCATCCCAAATGAAGGGTCCCCGCAAAGGCACAGGGTGTAAGGAGGGCACAACCTGATGAGGTGGGGCCAGTGTCCACAGTGTCCAAAAGGTACTGTCTCCAATTTTGGCACCGACCCCTCCATTCTCAGGGGTTCACATGATTGCAGTCTCAGTCCCCATACAGGCTCTAGCCCCCGCAACGAGATTGCTGCCCTCCTGGCGAAGGGGTCAATTACCAAAGTAGACTCAAGTAAACAGCTAGATGGATTCTACTACATAGTCCCCAAAAAAAGATGGGGAATTTGTCTCATCCTCGACCTCAAATGGCTCAATAGACGCCTCAAGGTCATTCCATTCAGGATGACCAATACCTCTAAAAACCTGCGATCGATACTACCGGGAGAGTGGCTCACCTCCCCAGATCTTATTCCCACGTTCCCATTTGGCTCGGTCACGGGCGCTTCCTTCGTTTCAGCTTTCAGGGGCGCGCCTACCAATTTGCCATTCTACCCTTTCGGTCTGTCTCTGGCACCCTGTGTCATTACGAGGTGCATCGCGGCAGCACTGACCCCCCTCCAGATAATGGGGCGGAAAACCCTTCCCTATCTGGACGTTTGGGTAATCTGCACTCTTCACACAAGCAGGTAACAGCAGATTACATGTTGCATGTTCTCCGTCTGGGTCTATCGGTCAATATGGAGAAAAGCAACCTGGTCCCAAGGCAGCGAATCCAGTTCATTGGTCTGACCCTGGACTCTTTACACATGAAGGCATATGTGATGCCACACAGAGTGGAGAGTATACTGCAGTTGTGGCTCAGATTGTGGTCCCACCTTGTGCTCCAACTTGCGACCTGCCTCTGGTTCTTGATGCACTCTCCAAGGCTCCTTATGAACCCTTGACAGATGCTAAGTTTAAATGGATGTCCTATAAGACCACTTTTCTGATGGTCATTTGTTCAGTGAAGCATGTTGGCAAGCTGTACACATTGGCAAATTAGCAAGTGATAACTGTATGAGATGATTCTGGGGTGTCGTTATGGCTAAACCCATCTTTCTCACTGAAAGTGCATAGCACATAAACTATGTAATCGAGCTGGGGGCGCTCTGTCTGTCTCCTCCCCTGTCTGGAGAGTTGCGAGTCACTCAGCTGCTATGCCCAGTGAGAGCATTGCAAGTGTACGTCTCGAGGACTCAAACACTGCGTCTCTCCCTGCAGTTGTTTGTTTGCTATGGCGCTAACAAGCTTTGCCATCCACTCTCCAAGCAGCGGGTGTCTCATTAGCTGGTCGACACCATCTCCCATGCCTACGACAGTCAGAGGCGGACTTCACCTGGCTTTTATGCAGGTAAGGGAGGTCCCGCCTCCAGGTCATAGAGCATGACTTTTTGGCACGAAATGATTAGCTGACGCAGGCATCATTCACGGTCAGAACCGTAACACTTCTCAGAGACACCATTCGGTCTCATAGAACTATAGTTATTCATAACTTACGTTCTCTGTTGACCTCCATGCTAAAATAAAAATGAATAAAATGAATGATTTTGAAAATCATTAAAGCCTGCCAAAGATATGTAGAAGCTGCACCTGAACGTGTGGGTGATATTCCCACACTGTTTACCTTGACAGATATTTTCATCCATCATTTGTGTCAGACTTCATAAATAAATATCCTTTGACACTGACAGCGATGGCTTTCACTTCCTCACCGGCAGGCTGGGAGAGAGAGATTGCCGTGGCCGACGGCGACAGCGACGCTGCCGAATTCACAAACGTGTGGCCAGGACACCAGAGCGCTCTCCTTGACATGGTGAAACTGGTGTCTGGTCTCTGACGGTCAGCTGCACCAGCTCCGGCCATGTGTGACTGCAGCACAGGGGTCATAGATGGTAGCCTTCGCAGTCAGGTACTGGGATAAGACCTGACCTTGAGACTGGCACTGGGCAGGGGACAGTGGCTCACTGTCTTACTGTTGCATCCCATTCAGGAGCTTGATTCTGGGGTGAAGTGCCTCTCTGCTCAACATGAGTGGCCGCAACAATCACCATCTCCGGCCTGACCCCCTCCACACGCACACACACGCACATACGCACATACACACACACATACATACACACATACAAGCTCTCTGCAATATCAGTATTTTAGAGTTTATAATATAATATAATATGTAACAACAATATCTTAGAACGTAAATCAAACACACGCACACATATACACACACACCTGCATACACACACGCATGCATGCGCACACACACATGCAAACTATGCCCTACCTGTGAGTTTACACACTCAATATGTTAGAATACACGCACATACATACATACACACACACCCACTGTGAGTTTACACAGTCAATATTTTAGAACGTACGTTCTAAACAGTAAAACGGTGGTGCAGATGCAGGATGGTAACAGCACACGTGACAGACAAAGACTGACGTAGCCTGGAAAACTCCCCAAAACAGCCCATTATCTGGTCCACTGGAACAGTCTCGATGCCATTAACAAGCAAACCATGACCTCATGCATACGGAAGCCCACTCTCAGGTGATCACCTGCAGCAGGTTCACAGGAAGCTGTAAAGTGTGGCCACAGCTTTGCTCTCTACGTGCAGTAAAGTATGCTGTTCGGAAATGAGTATTTGTACTTTGCTTTTCATTTTGGCAGACTTAGGGGATTTACAACACGTTTAGGTGGAGTCTAAGTGCCCCCGCGCAAAATTCTTAACCACAAAATCGGCTGCAAGTAAAGAACCATCCAATGTAATCCCTCCCTTCTGAACTGGCAACGGATTATTTACCAGAATTCAAGGAGCACATTATCATAAGTCCACTTCCCACAGCTTTTCCCAGAGAATTACCATAAAATACAATATTTACATCAACAGAACCACCCCTTGCATGTCATATATGTCATATGACTTTATTTATTAGCTTAGACCTACTTACATAGCTTAATGTTTCCACAGTATCCATTTTTATTACACACAAAAGCACTGAGGCAATTGAGGTTACCTGTTAAAAGCACAGCAGAAGTGCCCCAACCAGGGATTTGAGCGCACGATGTGCTGGATATGATCCCGGAAGAGAACACCACCACTAAGCCACCACTGCCACCCAGGTCCTGGAGATTGTAATATTAGAGGGGCCAGACAATAGTGCAAAGATAACAGGGATCTTTCCTCTGGTTTAATTTCCCTTTCAAGCCAGTTCCACATTCACAAAATCCCCCGGGAAAATGGGTAGCACAGAGATGATAACGTTTGGAGAAATTGAAGGGCGGTTCTTATATTGATGGAAGGCCCAGGCAGTCGCATAAATGAAAGCTAATGGTGTCCTAAGCCTGTCTTTAGAGAGATTAATCCAATTTTTCTTTTTCTTTTTTTTTTTTTTTTTTTTTTTTAAAGGACCGTTTCTTTTTCGGCACAACGCGGTGGCTCTGAAATTGGAATTGAGTGAAAGTACGAGGAAATAAGCAAATTGCTGCAGAGGACTGGGAAGGGAGGCGGAGAGACGTTCCCTGTCACTCCACGCAATCAAAAAAAACCTCTCTCCAGTGTCACCCCTGGGGTCTAACAGGTTCATTAATTTTCCCGACAAATCCACTGGACTAGATTTTGAGGAGATGACAAGGGCACGGGGGAAAAGTGCTCCCAGGTATGGCTGATGAACACAAACGACGCTGGTGGCGATGGCAGTGAGCGCGCCGCGTGCACCCGCCCATTAAAACGATGCAGGGGCCTCCGACGATTTCCCATGACTCACCTGGAGACATTGGGGTGTCCCAAGCAATCGCCTCGCTCCGATAATGACATCATCAAGCAAATAGAGACAAGGCTCTCGGCACGGCAAACAGAGATCATTAAAAATACCAATTAATTAATAAATATGAATTGCTCCCGATCTCTCAATTTAAAGGCTATGAGAGGAAGTCGAAAGAGAGGAAGTTGTGGCAGCAGATGAAGAAAGTTCTCGTAGCATAATACATTAAAGGAGAAGAGCAGTGCTTCCCAACCTCAGTCCTGGGGACCCACTCCCACTGTGTGTATGCTGGTTTACACTGTGTGTGCTGGTGACCCACTGTGTGTGCTGGTGACCCACTATGTGTGCTGGGGACCCACTGTGTGGCCTGGAGACCCACTCCCACTGTGTGTGCTGGTGACCCACTATGTGTGCTGGGGACCCACTGTGTGGCCTGGAGACCCACTCCCACTGTGTGTATGCTGGTTTACACTGTGTGTGCTGGTGACCCACTGTGTGTGCTGGTGACCCACTATGTAGGCTGGGGACCCACTTTGAGGTCTGGGGACACACTGTGTATGCTGGGGTCCCACTGTGTAGCCTGGGGACCCACTGTGTATGCTGGTTTTCACTGTGTGTGCTGGGGGCCCACTGTGTGCTGGTTTACACTGTGTGCTGGTTTCCATTACAATCATAATTGCAACCTAAGCATGTTTTACTCTCTTAAGGCCAGATTGTCAGAAATATGTCTGAATAAGTGTCCTAAATATTCACATCCTGTGACTTTTAATCAGTCAGTTCGACTCATGCTCTGATTTTCTGGAATGTACTATATAACACATGGTTCGTTTAGAAAGAGGTTACCTTTTTAACTGATACAATTTTAGACTGGCAGGTGAAATCAGTGGGGGCCTAATTGCTTAAAGTGTGGACACCTGGTCACTGAAACTAAACCATTTGTGGAAAATGAAGAGTTCAAAGACGGAGCAATTGGTGACAAGCCAAACCTGCATTATGTTCAAATAGGTTTAAGGGCAAAATGATGGTAGATGTAGAACACTGCACTTACACATTCTCAACAGCCTTAATTGATCCAAGAGATTGGCTATAACAAAACCCAGCATACACAGTGGGTCCCCAGGACCGGGTTTTGGAGTAGAAGAAGAACAACAATAACAGTGAGTTAGATGTCTTCACTAGAACAAGGGGGAGGTTAAGAGGTAGCTGTGGACCCTGTGGATGCATATCACCATCATCTGGCAACAAACAAGCATCATGCTCCCGGAATGCAGTGTGCCGTGGATTTAATCATACGCACAGCTTTGACGGGGGAGACTTGATAATAAATGAGCAACGAAATTCTTCCCTCCAAGGCAATACCGTTCTGTTACCTTAGCTCTTAAATTTCTTTTTTATTTTTATTTTTTTAAACAGAGTGCAAAGTGCCTCTTGCTCCCACTCCAAGGCTAATAAGTCCCTGATATCAAGCCGGCAATGCTAACGACGCACACGCATACATACTGCACTGAACATATTTTATTACCATTATTACTATTGGCTACAGGAAAATCAATAGTGGAGACTCAAGCACTGGAGCACAATTAGATTTAATGCACAAACTACACTGCAGGTAAATACCCAGCCATTGTTTCCTCAAAGATACAATATCATTTTTATCAAGCTTCACCATTAAAACGAGTGGTATTGGTGGTTGGGGCGGTAGTAGTACGAGTGACCATTGGTTGCAGTGTTATCTGATTAGATACAAAGTCACTGCGTTATGGGGCAACTGCTTAGTTTATGATGTAATCATTATGCTCACTGTAATGATAATTTAATTTACTACTGCAATAAAGAATACACGAAGCGGTTCCATTGGATTCATACAGCAATCCACGGTAGTTGCATGTACAACCTACAGACCGCTCAGCAAACTATCTGCCAGAGTGCATTACAGAGAATAGGAGAGGGGAAACAGAGTAACGATACCAAAATAAACCAGAAATCAGAGAAATCAGACACAGAGAGACAGCATTTAAAAACAAGTTATGCAAGCTAAATCTGAGCCATAGTCGTCCGTAAGCAAAAAGGTGTCCTGATGTGGTTCCGCACTGTGCATATGGTTCCCTCTCGAGGAAGAAAAACAAATCAATCTGTCGAAATTCACAGCTGTCCCATGATCCTTCACCCCGCCCAGACTCCACCCACACATCAGGATGCATCACTCGGCCAATCGACTGCCACCACGGCGCCGGCTCCCGCCTCTGTGTCTCGTGCTCACTCGGTGTGCGGATGCTGCACTCTCGGCAGTGGGTAAGCGTGGGTCCCTGTTATTTCCCTGTCTGTTAATGCGTGCGCCGCGCGTGACAGACTCTCAAGCCCGCCGGAGCGCTCTTAACACGTCTGCATCTCCATCTACGCTCTTACACGCAAAATCACAAATCACAGGCTACGTCTGTTTGCATGCCAGTGAAGCCGTAGCTCAACCTTTGTTGACGCGTTCATATACATCTCATTAACAACAGACAGAGAGTATACATTACTGAGTGTGCAGGGAGGGAGCGAAAGGAACATATAAAGAATGGAGAATTAACAGAATGGGGAATGCGAGTGAATCGGAGGCAGTGTTTTCAATCTCAGAGCGTGACACTAAGAACTACACACAGGAGCACAATGAATACACATGCGATCGGTTTACAAGAGTGAATATTGAGTGTGAACTAAGGCGACTGGTATGTTTACACAACAACAACAAATATATGAATTATATCACCTTTCCCTAATCAAATTAAGCTATCCCACAATCGAACAAAAATCAGAATACAGGTTTATTTGATCAATGCTGGGGCAATTGGCCGCGGTCAAGCCAATTCATTATACAATGACCCACAACAGAAGAGAACTTAAAGAAGTTTACCATTTCTCAATTCATGTTCAAGGTTGAGCAAACCCTATTAGTTCAATTCACTTGGTGGCAAAGCAGTCTGGTAAATGAATAGTGTTTTGTGGGAGGAAGCAGACTGCATTCACTCACTTTGGGGTTTTCAGTGAGGGCTGAATCGACCTCCACCATGGCTCCATTCCGACAGGCCCTACGGTGTGTGTCGCTGTACCAAACGGACAGGTGACATCACACACAACTGAAGGATATGACATCTCTCTTCCATGAACCGGAGTGCCGGCGCATGGGAGACACCGAGAAAAGCGCATTTCTGAGAGGAGAAGAACAATAAAAAGATAAATGCTGACTCGTTTCGTGGTTTTCAATTCTATTTTCACTCCCATTCACAGGGAAATCAACATTTGCCTCTGCTCCAATTCAGTGTGTCCTTTACTCTCTCTTCCTCTTTTTAAATTCCTCTTCATTGTAATTATTTTAATAGGCATTCGATGTTTCCCCATGCTCTTCTTGTACTTAAGGTTAAATAAAGGGCTTATAAAAAAACGTCTCCCTGTCTCTCTGGCACTCGCGCACTCTGCATGTCTCTGCTTGTCGGTGTCTGCCTCCCTCATACCCTCCTCCTATCCCAACGCAATGTAACAAACCGCTGCTGTAAACATTTCCATGGCAGCTCATCTGCCTTTTTTTTTTAAAGCAGCAAAAAAAATACCTCAAATTGGATGTGGGAGAGAAGCTGCATTAGTTTATCTCTGTAATTGGTCTCTGTCAAACCCCCTTGGTGGTTGAGAAAGAGGCTCCTGCAGGTCTGCTGATGGGAATCTCAGTACCTGCATGTGTTTATCAGTGCTCTTCAAAGTCCCTCCAGGAGAACTCCTCTGCGCGGTGGATCTCGGTGCAGAAACAGAAGAGCCCCTCAGGCTACAGTCGCTGTTCTCCTCCACACAGCATTCAAACATCCTAAACAGTTCACTCAGTTCACATGCGACAGCTTCCCTTTGTCCTACTGGACCGCACACACACCATGCATGCACGCACGCACGCACGCACGCACCATGCACACACACAAACACACACCACACACACACACGTTCACCAAGCACAGACACACACACACACACACACATACATACCATGTACACATATACACACACCATGCACACACACGCATGCAGACACACACAAACACACGTACCATGCATATACACCACACACCACACACACACACATGTGCTGGCACCCACTTAATATCTCAGTAAAACTCATAATGTGGTCTGGTATATACATTTTCTGAGTGGATGCTTAACTTGATTACTATTTTTACAAATGATCCAGACATTAGGAAGGAATTAAGCACCTTGATAAAGGGATTTACCCTCCAAGCTGCTGGTTACAAGCCCACTTCCCTACCCACAATGCCACACTGCCATCTAACTGGTCACCTGGGCCACCACAGGTATCACGAGCATTTTCAAAGGAACAGTCCAAATCAGCGGTGATACCTGAGAGCACTTAATACACGATCATGGATTAATATCAATATTATTATTTTCATCGGCTAATGTCTTTATTTTTCTGACAGCCGTTAAAGGATAGTGTATAATATTAACCGCCGGCAATAATGTAGAAACCTGAAGGCGAAATTTCAGCACCGTGTGCGCGAGGACAGCTCCCCTCGCGCTACGGATCCACCGAGATTAGAAATAATAGAGCATCTATACTCCCACCTCTGAATCATCTCAAATGACATCACTCCATTTTATATAAACCTGCTGGTTAGTACGCCAAAGGAACAGGGAACGGAATAGCGGAGACACACATGGTCTGCAGACCCGCTACCGCTATGAAATTAGCCACTGCGCCTCAAAGCAGACCTTCCAGGGTTAACATTTTATATTATAACAACGAGTGAGGTTGCCGCCCTCTTCATACATCGCCTCGCTCATCGTAAATAGCGTGGAGTGGGTCGGACATGGGCATCTGTATTTAACCATTGTATTTGATTGAATTGCCACCACTGTTCAATTCAAAGGGGCGAAGACACGGGGAGTGATGTGCAATGTAAAATGTGCGTTAGATTGCCCTCCTCGGCAAGTCACCAGACACTGTACCAGTCACACAGCAGAACTCGAAGCACAGACTGTATCACGGCTAAAACGGAACTCTATCGTACCTAAGAATCCCTCTGCGGAATTCGCCTAAAATTAGCAGCAACAGTTAAATGCGGACTCTTTCGATTATCTACAGAGCCCCTCTCCCCATTCAAACTCACTATGGACCACTACATATAAAAAAGACCATAGCAAACGTATTTAGCCGTTGGATAGTGTTATTGACAGCGTAATGATAAAGGAGAAATGAAAACGGAGGCAGAAGCCCACATCCATTAACGAGCGTTCGACGCCTTAAGTACCATTTTATAACCCCCTCCAACACACACACTTTCCACCCCCCCGCACTCCCAATTACTAAGCGAAATAAATAAATTATTAAATACATATTTTACAATGAATGTGCTATATATATATATATATATTAGTCAACCATTTATCAGCAGACATATACATTCATATATATGCGCAAGGACCACGGCTCCATACAGTATTTTTGTGATTTTGGTTGCTAAGACTGAAAAAGAGACGTAAGGCAACACACACAGTCATACCGCGATTTGAAATACAGTCTGTAAACCACAGCGTCCCGTTTTAATAAAGGTGGTGTTGGAACTTGATATGAGAAAATGGTTGATAAATCGATAAAGACACTCACTTATTTCCCCTTAAGATGTTTGGTGGTTGCAAGAAATCAGCTCGAAAAAATTCGCCGTCTCAGCTTCAGCAAACCTCCCCGCGACAACTGCAACGAAAATCCATCCGCAATTTTCAAGCACTTTATCAGGATCCGAGGGAATAGATTTTGAAGGGGGCACAGTTTATCCGGTCCCCCAAATAACAAGGAAAATACAGTACCAACAATCCTCAGCAAACGTGGAAAATGCGACTGTTTTCGACTGTTTTTTTTTTTACGACTTGAATGTTAAAGCACGTGCCATTTTATCCACTCTTTCATGTATGCTGCAAAAATATAGAGAAGAAGGGTAAAAAAAAAAAAGGCTGGACGCCCACAAGCACTTCCTTTACACTGGAATTTGGACGGGGCAAAACCCGGCCGGGATGCACCGGTTGCTTTATTTTATCCGCCTTGGAGTCCGAGGTTGTTTCATCGAAAATGCATCGTTATTCTCTCGCCAGCGCGCGGCTTCTCACTTTATTTTTCATTCAAATATGCGTTCACAGTGGGTCTCTTCTGATATCGGCCAGGTCTCACACCAACCAAATCCAAATCTGGATGTTTTTCGAAACCCCGTCATAGTCTTCGGCACACCATCCTCGCACCCTTTGCCAAAGTACACCGGGTTTTCCGTTCCTTTCTCGCTGCTTTCAGACGTAACTTTTCTCCCCGTTTTCCTCTCAACACTCCGACCCCACGGAATCTGATTAGATTTCTACTCACAGCCCAGTGCGGATTCCGAGATTCGTATCCCTCCTTATGCCTCTAAATGTTGTTGCATGTGTCATCGTCTACATTTTTCGTATGGATCAAATGAAGAACGAACTGACGTCGGACAAATATTCATGCTACAGAAAATAGCATTTTCCGGGTATGCTCTGCAATCACTGAATGCGTTTAGCTTGAGAATCCTGGAACCTCTAAAAATAGAATAAAAATTGCACGTTTGTGCAGCCTATTTTTTTAAGGTGCTAAGAAAATACACTAGGCTTCATTATCGGGATTTAAATATTCACTTCCCTTTACCCGATTAGCTAATCATCAGATAAACCGCAAGATGATACAAGTCATATTTATAGTTCCACGTTTTCTGTCCCAAGACGTATCAAAGCGTCGCGAGAAACATCCATCAAGGGGCACATCCGGCAGCTATGCCCCCCAAAATCCTCTCTAACTCGCCTTGCGTTATCGTCTTTAGCATTTCAGTGGCATCTCGTAGACCCCGGTCCAAGCACACCACGGAGACGATACAGGAGAATATTTTAGGGAAATCCACAAGTTGACGGTCTTCTGTTCCCGCCAGCTGTAGAATGCCGTCGCTGCCTCTGTTGAGAATGATATCAATACGAATTCAGCGGCTTAAACATATCTGGCGCATCCTCGCATTCCTCGGAATGTTGCTCGTTATCTAAGAAACCTCGTGCACAGGGCTGTCGTCTCTGCATCTACATCATTCAACGCACTGATACATACCGCAAGTCCAGAGAAATCAGAGGTGATACAAAAATGAGAGACGTAGTCTATTCTCTCAACGCGCTATGCTGGAGAGAGGGCAACCCCTCTGTCGAAGCGCATCGGCTACCTCGCTCAAAGCACGGCGTTTTGTAATCCACTGCTGCGACCTGGATGACTGGTGCTGCCGTCGGAGGCTCGCAGGTTGCAGTTTAAGCAGGAAATACTCCCTCTCTCCCCCTCGACGTATCGACCATCTCTCTTTTTAGCGTATGCATGCGTGGTTCTCTTGTTGGTCTCGCCGAATTCTCCCATAGCACTCTTTCCTACTCGCTTCTCTGATGGGTAAAATACAATTACCCAATTACCTCCCATCATCTTACCACTGATTGGTCAATTGCATTATCACTTGAAGCCATACATAGAAAGGGGGACCGGGGAAAGAGTATTTGTGTGTGTATTTGTGCGGCATTCCGGCTCAGTAGCAGCTTCCACCAGACGAAGCTCGACTGCCACCTACCGGCTGCTTCCTCCCACCGTCTCCATCCAAACGCCACTTTAAAACGCAGTGGCTGTGGGACTGCGGCCGTCCGAAGAGCACAAGGCGTGCGTTCACAGAGGCGCACTCAGTAGGTCAGGCCATCCAAACTCGCCCCTGGAGCGGTTCTTTTTGTTCCAGCTAATGTCTTGATAAATGAAGGTTGTTGAAAGCATATGTTTAGTACATCCATAATTTGTTTCGTTACATTTATTTGAACACAAAGCAGATTTGACTCATTTCCATTTCCTTAGAACTATATATTTTTCACAAATGGTTTAGTTTCAGCTGTCACATTCAGAATTTCGGATCCCACTGATTTCACCGGTTGATAATTTAATCAATACAAACAAATGTAACCTTTTTGAATCCTTTTCCATATTGCTAATTGCAGACAAGTAAAGCAACATTTGAGAACTGATCTGACTGATTCAAAATCCTGGGAAGTGAATATGGGCCATTCATTCTTCATGGCATGCACAGCTATTTCTGACATAATGTGGCCTTAAGAGGGCAAATCATCCCCAATAGACCCGAAAAGTGCCTAATTAAGAACAATTAACAGCTCGTTACAATTCATGAGCTGTAATTAAGGTGGGGACTGTCGGGTTATTCTAATTTGCACGTGGGCAATAACATCAAGAGAGTATTATATATTTTGTGTCTTTTATTACACAACTGGAACATACACAGTATGGCTGGCTAACTCCTGGTTCAGCCTCATCAAAAACCTCCCGCAATGCCCTTTGACCTTCCCATAATGCCCCTTGCCATTATCATAGTCTGATTACACCACAGGAACAAAACCCAGCGTACACGGAGTGGGCGCAGCACCGGGAACTCGGGACGGGCCGTCGCACGTGCAGGTGCTGGCTGTGACAGCGCTCACTGACTGTACACGACATAGTTAATGTCCCGCTCCTGTTCAGCAAGTCTTTGGACTATGTCTGCTATTTACACTACTACTGTTACACACCACTACTGCCATGTACACTAGATCGTTTCAGCCGAGTGTGCCTTTTCAATGTGTATTGTTATTGGACAGATGGAGCTGGACAGGCAAACAGAGTGAAGCCGCTAAAGCATACACGCACAGATCAAATAAATAAATAGAGGCAGGAGGCAACATATTACGAAAATGGAAGAATAATAGCCATTCCAATGCGGTGAAATGATTTGACTGTGGCTGTCAGTTAAACAATATGGAATCAGTGTCAATCATTCTCCAGTCAGTATAAAGACTGCACATGAATATCACAATGGCCTTGAAATGTATATCATATGGCAAAAACGATTTCCTGCAAGACGCACACCGATCGTGAGGTAGATGCTAACGATATTCATTGGGTGCGCTGTACTGGATTTATTTGCCCATGTGGCCACAACGCAATCAAGCTGCAATGTGCTTTCATTTTTAACCTCTCTTGAAGCAGGGGCACATACACGGTGCATGTAACAACATGTAGTGTGGAGTCAATGCAATCAAAGTGCAATTAACATTTATTTCCCCCAATATCCAACCAAAGCCATAGTAGCACAGGAAACCACACCAATTGTATTGCGTTATCTACCCTCAGACACATTTAGTCAAAGATTATCACTATATTCCTAATAACCAAGCGTTGTTCTGTGGGAAAAAATTAATAAAAATAAAATACATGTATGGGATAACATTAAATTACCATTCATTCTGTATAACTGGAGATAGACAGTTTTCATTTGGGCAAGTAAATAAATAAATAAAGTATTAGGACCCAAGCAAAATGTTTTAATTGGATGTGCTAAGCCCACACATCCTACATCTCCTACCTGGCTGATGTATACACCCAAGCAGCCTCCTCCCCTGAGTGAGCTTATTCAGAGTGTCAGTCTTAGATACATTATCAACAGCTGGTCCCACTTTACCCACAAGAAAAGCAGGCCTGAGCTCACAGCACTGACTTATGAGTTTATCACAGTCTGCACTCACAGAACATCAACTGAGTCTTCAGCTGGGTGATATCACAGCCATGTGCATTAACATCATCATTATGATTATTATTATGATTGTTATAATTAGTGTTACGATGATGATGATGATGATGATTATTATTAGTGGTAGTAGTACTAGTTGTATTATCCGTATTATTAATAGCAGTATTATATAGCATTAACTGTGAGCATTGGCGTCTGCATGCCGTATTTATATCAAGTGCTTTGATGTTATTGGACCAGCTGACATAAACTGGGCCAGCGCCCCCAATTAGCTGCATGAAACAGCTGAAGGGCAAGTGGAACGCAAACACACGCTAAAACCAGAGTGGCTGTCAACTGTGCTACTGCCTGTTTGAAATGGTGAAACTGACAATTACGCACATTCTCTGTGCACAGAAGCCAGTGGGTAATTACTGTGCCACTGGCACTTTGCTCAACAGACTGCCATACAATCACAGTGCGATGATGAGGGCTGCAGGTTACCATGCATGTCTGTGAGGGGAAAAAAGGACAACACAATGAGCACACGACTCACGACCTTAAAGAACACCTACATAACTTTTTAGATAAGCTGGGCTCTTTCATGTTTCCTCGTTCTGGAAGAAAGGAGGAAAAAAACCACTTTCTTCCCAAATTAGAAGCCAGAGTGTGTTCCACTGAAGGAAGGGACACAATATTTCAATCAGAATTTCCATGCCGCTTTCGTGATGGATCATTAAACTTGTACGTCTGGACAACATGCAGAGAAATGGGATTCATACCAGCACAGCCTTTCTTTAATTTTGTCTGAAGATGAATGGAAATGATGCATATTTATTTGCAGAGACGGAGTGGAAAAAAGGTTTTATTATTTTAATCTGTCATACATTTCCAATGACATTTTAATAAAAATGCCAGAGCGCAACAGGGAGGGATATGGCTGCACTGTTCATTCTCCCTTGTCTTGATCTTGACCGTGTGCACAGCGTTATATAGCGTGGGAGGAACGTTGTGCAAGTCAAAGAACAGCAGCAGATGAACGGGCAGATCTCGGTGTTCAGAGCACCTGAGGGAGGTTGCCCAGGTGAGCGACAGATCAAATCCTAGCTTTCAGGGCTGCTGGGGGCTCACCCTGTTAAGGCAATATTCTAGTGAGTGGATGGAGCCCCGCAGTCTGCATTCTGTTAAGGCACTATTCTAGTATGTGGATGAGCCGTCTGATATCGAATCCAGACCATGCCAGTGCTGACTGTGGTCCACAGGGTGACACGTAATTGGCGGTACCGTTGCCAAGGGAGTGAGGGACTCGGTCAGCTGGGTTGTTTGCTGAAGGGCTTGTTGGGGATTTTGTTATTTATATATATCAATATTTCAATATATCAGTATATCCAATGTCTTCACCTCCACTGACTCCACTCCACAATCTATTTCATAATTGCAACCTAGAAGATGTTAACCAGTTGAAAGAGAGGATTTTACCTCATGCTTTTCCCCCCATTCTCTCCCAAATTGGAATTCCCAATCGTATAAATAAACCATGCTTGCTGCAACCTCCGCTGTCAATTCGGGAGAGTGTAGACAAGAGTGTGCTCTCCTCTGAAACACGTTATGTCAGCCACCGCTTTCGTTCACACCGCAGTTCACAGGTTCAGCTTGCACAGACATGAGTCAGAAGAAAACACTCAGGGCCAGATTTACGCAGGGCAAAGACGGTCACTACATTACATTACATTACAGGCATTTAGCAGACGCTCTTATCCAGAGCAACTTACAGTTTCACATTTCTTTACATACAATCCATTTATACAGCTGGATATTTTACTGAAGCAATCCAGGTTAAGTACCTTGCTCAAGGGTACAACGGCAGTGCCCCACCTGGGATCAAACCTGCAACCTTTGCGTTACAAGCCCATTTCCTTAACCATTATGCTAACACTGCCGCCCATTCGTAAATAACAACACATTAATTACCAATTTACTGAGACTGGTTCTAATTACGCAATCAAATATTAAATACTCTCATTTGCAATTTGCGGTAGGATACACCCATAAAAAGGGGCGAAACAACATGGCACGCTCACACCTCCAGATCACGCCAATAAGTGGATACGCAATAACCAGGCACAAGTAGCGAGGGAATGATAAAAAGAAAACCTAAATAGAGATCTGGAAATAGAGGTATTGCTCAACGAGGTATAGGGTCACAACGCCATATTACAGCATAGGAAAACAACACCAACGGAGGAGAAAAAGATTTGTAGATGCATCACAAAAGAAATGAATTCAGTAGGCATAACAAAACAAACAGTAGATGATATAAAGAAAACAAAAAACGATGATGTAAAAAAAAATAGGACATGATGTTAGGTGGTGTCCAAAAGAGTACAAACATTGTCATTAACTTTGGGTTTTGGGTAAAGGAACATTGGGTGAAGCACCTTTGTTTAAGGAATGCAAATTTGCCAAAACATTAATATTAATGAACTAATATTCCTGCAGTGGACCTGTGCATCATAAATCATGCCTTGCTTACTGATATGGCTGTGCCATTATGCATATTTTTACACATACATATATGTGCAGTTCCTGCTTACACACAAACCAAACACTGGTTTTCCTACAACAAATAGCTTTTCAGCTCGATCTGTACTCGACTCCATGAAGTGATCTCAAGGTGAGCGAGAAGCAGAGCACAATGATCCCTTGTGGTGAATATCTGATTACGCAACATGCATGTGCACTGACAGCAAAGGTCGAAGCGCATGTCCAGGGAGGCACAAACATTCCCAGTAAGTCGGCTTTAAAGATCTGGATTTAGGGGGGCTTTAATCCAGCCACACTCCGCCATGGCAAGGGAGGAAGATCACCACTGATCACCATAGTTTTTATTATATTTGTCGTTACATATTTTCCCTCCAGGTCACACCGATTGGATACAGGGGAATATTCCCATGATCTTCATAAAAAATACAAAAAAGTTTTTAAAGCCAGATTTAATTTCAGCATAATGCCTGTGGAACCTGGGTCTGCAAGGTTGCAAGTTCGAATCCTAGACGAGACACAGCGTTTGAGCCCGTTAGCGCGTCACTTCACCTGAATCACTTTGAGTGTTTTCAAGGGCAAGACTCTGTCATGCAAATAGAAACTAAGAGGTGACAATTTTCTCAGGAGTTCGTAAATCGCTTCATCCTCGTACATTTCCAGCCGTGCCAATCTCAGCGTCTCTTCTTGCCGGTGGAGAGGAAGAACACACTTAAACAACTACTAAGAAATTGCTTGAGGTTCACACCCTATTTGTTATGAATCCCAGGACACATAAAGCAAAATGCTTTGATATAAAAATATACTAATGCATACCTACACCGTATATGGTGCGGTAACATTAAATATTGAAATATTCACCTTTGGGGCATTATGTTTAAGTAATCAAAAACGTGGACTGAACTCATCTCACGGTTTACTGCAAGCTTTGTGATGCTTAAGAACCAACACTCTGAAAAAAAAAAAGTAGGAAATAGTTCTGGTGAAGAAAACAGAACGCTGAACTACTCAAAGGATCAGCTTGGCTACCCAAGGAGAGAAACTGAGATTAAATCGAATCGCAAAACATTATTCTTTAAGTGTGAGTCAGATATTAAATATGACCACAATACATGTTGACCTTACCTGTGAGCAAGTCATTCCATCCAGCCACAACACACTTTCCCCTTAGTGCTATCCATGCGTTTATTTAGTTTTTTTCCCTCATTCTTTCATACATTTTTGCATTGATTAATAATTTTTTTTTTTTTTAAGATACTCAAAAAGTGTGAAATTTAAATCTGTTACGCAATGTTAAAGGTGAAATCAGTGGTTAGATTGTATCTGGGCTGAGGAAATTTAATGTTCATACTTCTGCCTCTAGATGCAGAACAAAAGTTATCCAATATGACTTTGCACATTCATTTATCATTCACCTTGAAAAATGCTAATTTCATTTAAAAAGAAATCAGTAACAAGTCATCCAATAGAACCAATAGAACCAACCTCAGTAGAAATGAACCACACTGCTCTTTGTCCTTAAAATGTAGTCCTTGGGCCTTATTTATTAAAAGTTGCGTAGAAACCATCCTATATTTGATCTAAGATCATTTCTGAAATGTGCGTAAGTGTGATTCAGAGAAACTGAACGTACGCACAAAAAACGTGCGTACGCCAGTCCCCCAGATGTGAAATCTGTAAATCACAAATGATCTTGAAATTGTGCGTAGCTGAATGGTTTTCGATCTCCGCCTTGTAAACGCCCCTAATTAATATCATTAGCATATAAAGGAGCACGAATCAAAACACAAATCCTCTACTTGTTAATGGCGAGCTGCAAGAAAAATAATTTTAGCCAGGCCGAAATCGAGGTCCTGTTGGCGGAGGTGCAGATGCGTGCAGGGATGCTGTTTGGGAGCCTTTCAAGTGGCTTTACCAGTAAAACCAAGTACGTGGCCTGGCAGTCTGTATAACTCGTTCCCTTCTTATTGCGCGGTTGGCAATATCTTCGAGAAGTGACAATGCTGCCATTCTTCCTCTTGAAGAAATGTTTTACACGTGTGGAACCATAATATGTATATTAAATACATTTCCTTCAAGGATGTGTCAATTATGCTAATATGGGTAGTTTTGGAAAACCAATGGGTGTTTTTGTTTTGTTTTCCACAAGTTGCCTAGCTTATGTTGTTTTAATTTATTAATAACTTTATTGTGCAAACCATTACGTATAGCCTAAGCAATGTGTTCAATCTGGTAATACTACTACTACTAATAATAATCATAATAATGAGGAAACAATTAGGCAGCAGACGACATGTTGGCGCTCTTAGATTTCCGAATACATTTTACATTACATTTACATTTTAAGCATTTAGCAGACGCTCTTATCCAGAGCGACTTACAATATGTACATTAATACATGGTAGGAACAATCATAGTATGCGCAAGAGATCAGTGCAGTAATACAGCGATAGACATTATTGCAGGCAGCTGCGTACCATACCTGTAACACTGGGAAGGAAAAGGTTAGTAAATGTTTTGTTTTTTAAATGGAGTAAGCAGTGGTATATAGTGTTGAGCAAGTAGGCAGTGGTGATGACAATTAGCTAGATGTACAGAATTCAGTGGTAGTGGAGTCTGAAAAGGTGGGAATCGCAAGTGATTCCGCGGTCCTGACCGATTGCGGAAGGTAGTTCCACCAGCGAGGGGTCAGGACAGAGAAGAGACGAGACCGCGAATACCTGCAGTACTCCAACATTGCCACAAGGAAACGTGCGTACGCCAAGTTGAAACCTGACGTGGAGCTGAGTACTTTTCCATGTCAAAGACCATTTTTATAAATCTGAACTTTGGCGTGGATTTGAGCGTACGCACGTTCTAAGATCAAATCTGTGCGTAAGTACGTTTTATAAATAAGGCCCAAGAACAGAGCACGCTGTGGCTTGACTGACACGCGTGTGCACCAATAGAATGGCTGAGAGGCGTAGGCTGCCCCACAAGTGGCCTAAGAGGAACAGACCATAATGGAAGGAAATGAGAGACTGGTGGGCGGTGAATAAAGGACTACTCTCTGTTTATTACAGATCGGCATTCAGCGTGACCTCAGGCTGCCCAAGGGAGGCTCTGATTGTTTGTTTATCTGTTATGAGCACTGCTGGTGTATTCTATGTCACTCTTTACCACCGTCTGGCACCTGCCACTTTCTTCCTCTCTACACGGTGCCAGCTGTATTTTGGCCGTAGATGCAGGTCCTTTCGCTTTACTTGGCGATCGCTCGTTTCTGGCACACCCCTGCCGCCACTGACTGTGTGTGTGTGTGTGTGTGTGTGTGTGTGTGTGTGTGGGGGGCGTGGGGGCGGGCTGGGTTGTGGTCTCCTCGGGTTTAAGGTTGAAAAACTGGATTACAGAAGTGACTGATGAAGCTGAGGAGAAGGCATGTCTGATGAAGCTCCGCCTTGTTTTCCTCATGGACTGAGCCTGCCCACGCCACCACCAAATGGCCTGAATGAACGCTCCTTTTCTCCTGTGCAAATGTGTGGAATATCCCCGCAGGGGGGTTGAGCAGGAAGACCCCATGTTTGTGTCTTTCCAGGACAGCCGCTCTGAGCCCCGCCCGCCCGCTGAGCCCCAGTCTGCTGAGCTCCGCCCACTGAGCCCCGCCCACCGTATAAAACAGTCATACCAGTTCAACAGACATTTTTACAGACTCGTTAATTAGGCAAATCAATTGCGTTTGCCATCTGGTTAAGTCTTCACTTTGATCCATTCTAATCTCTGACTGTAAAAGGATTTACCATACGATTACCGCACATAACTCCACCTCACTGCCACCATGGCCTTACTGTCATAATTCAGCTTCATCTGAAAGAAATCTCAATAGCATTAAATATGTCTCTCCCTTAATAAAACCCTAGATCAAAATATCAGAAGGGTTCATTTGATCACAGGGTGGGAATGCAGGAGAGAAGATCACCGTCCTTCATAAAATGTGTTGTCATGACGACATCATCAGCATCAGCATTGCCTACATCTCAGGCAACTGGCATCTGTACAAAACTAAACTTGTGACTCTGAATCCCCACTTAACAAGAGGCAGTGAGGTGACTGACAAGTGGCAAGCAGCCAATCAGCGCTCGTTAAACACGAGCATCTGTTACCGAAAAAAAAAAAAAAAGGAATTGAAGCCAATTCATGTAATGTGGCCACCGTAAGGCCTGAGGTAATTGGGTGGGGTGTTACACTCTTTGAGGAAGCGTCAAAAATAGCCATCGCTTGTCACGCTACAGCAATCAGACTCATGGTGGGCTCGGATGGGTGTTTAGGGAATGAAATTCACCAGGAGAGCATTTGCAGCTGAAAACCGGAAACCCAAGATCCGAGTACAGTTCCTCTGAGAAGGTGCCAAATCCGTTGAAGCACCCCCCAAACCCTCCCCTCCCACCGTGCCAGTGACATTATGAGCTGCATTTTAATTAGCTTGGCTCTGTGGAAATTACCGCAGTTTGAAAAAAAGGACAAAAAAACTGCCACTTTGCATCTTGTCTCGGCAAGAATCTTAAAGATGCAGAGGCTAACATGGGAGCTGAGGCCAACACGACTTTATCAACCAGCGCAGAGAGGAGAGAGCTGCTCAACAATACACAGAGCAAGAACTATGGCAGGATTTAAAGACACACACACACACACACACACACACACACACAACCTGTTGAATTTTTGTGCATTTTGATTTAATTCGACCCCAACGACTGACCAGCTGATCTGACCACACTTTCAGAAAAATGGGATGGGATAGGATTGCGATCCACGCTTGCAGTCTATTCTAAGACAGCTCTGATTCTGATAGCTCTGTTATGGTGTGGGATGCATTTCCCGGGCATGGTTCAGGTCCACTCAACCCCTTAAAGGGCAAGGTAAACGGCAATAAATACACACCATGAGTGACCACCTTCATCCTATGGTGAAGCATTTCTGTCCTGATGGGAGTGGTCTCTTCCAGGATGACAATTCCCCCATCCACAGTGGTCACTGAATGGTTTGATGAGCATGAAAACGATGCAATCCATATGCCATGGTCATCAGTCACCAGAACTCCAGAATTCTGGAGCGGTGCTTGAGACAGCGTTTCCACCACCATCAACAAAACAAGAAATCATTGAACTTATTGTGGAATAATGGTATTGCTTCCCTCTAATGGAGTTCCAGTCACTTGTATAATCTATGTCAAGGTGCACTGAAGCTGTTCTGGTGGCCCAACGCCCTATTAAGACACTTAGCAAACGGACTGTCCGATCCCTCCGGGCGCCTGGCAGCCGCTCCTCGCAGTCTCGCCTCTTCTCTGTCCTGACCCCTCGGTGGTGGAATGATCTTCCGCGCTCAGTCAGCACCACGTAATCACTCGCGATCTTCCGCAAGAGACTCAAACCCCACCTTTTTAGACTCCACTACCACCGAAATCTGTACATCTAGCCAATTGTCCTCACCACTGCCTAATTGTTTAATTAGTGTAAGAATTACTAACCTTCTCCTTCCCAGTGTTACAGGTATGGTATTCAGTTGCCAACAATGATGTCTATCGCTGTATTCTGATCCCTTGCGCGAACAATGATTGTTCTTACCATGTATTAATGCACATCTTTTAAGTCGCTCTGGATAAGAGTGTCTGCTAAATGCTTAAAATGTAATGTAAATGTACACTTGATGTTGGTGTTTCCTTTATTTTGGCAGTTACATATATATACAGTGTATATTTAATATTGGGGAGATGCATGAAAACCCTGAGTGTGGGAGAAAGAAAGGCATGTATTTTGGCACAGGACTTGTCTAAAAAATAATACAGTAATAAAAAGCTAATTTTGATTCATTTTAAGGGGTGACAGTGCACTGTTTGCCCATTTCCCAATAGTTTTATGGAAATAAAGACTTTTTGTGGATCAATTAATCAAGCATATAATTAAATGTTTCTTAAAAACAAACGGAATAGTGGAAATGAGAAACACGCTTGCAGAAGATATTAATTGGTTATTAAGTTGAAACAGCAAACTAGATTTTAATATAAATATAAAAAAATAATAATCATTCAAGGCCCTCTTCAGAAGAGTCGTACTCTCTATTCTTGAGCACGTTATAAACTACTTCCTCCCCTCAAACCCAAACAGTGCTCATTAGTCCAAGTCCGTACAATGTTCTTGTGAAAATGAAATGCACTTCATTAATTGTTCATTAGTTCCTTTTTCTTCATGTTGCTCTGTTTTCATTTCATAGTTTCATCTGTCTGCACCAAATATCCTCAGAAAACCTTCACTCCTGCATTCTTGGATTCATTCGGGTTTGACTATGCCGACCTCCGCCAGAAGATGTGATCGAAGACAGCCACGTGTTTTGCTGTCCACGCACTGGTGACTCACGTGGCGGAAAAGGCCGCTTTCCCCGCCATTTCTGTTTCTTCGCTTGAAAGCGAGGTCGTTACGCAACTTCGCTACATTTTGCCAGAAAAACCTGTGGAGCCAAGCTCCGTTAACATGTGGCTTTGCGCTCATCAAAATCAGGCGGAGGAAGCGCCAGGACCGGGGTCCAATCAGAGCCCGGCACTTTAAAAGAGACTCTCAGGAATCCTCATTCATAGTGGCAGATGCCATGGACTCCCAATGAAACTCGCTGCTTTGTAAAAGATCAATCATGCCTCCTTTGATGTGTGTCATTAGAGGAACCGATAAGGGGAGGCGAGTGGGGCTGAAACAGCCCTGAAAATAAAGGATGAAAGCCCTCAGAATTGTATTGATCCCCCCATTGAAAAACAACATTTTAAGAAAAAGGAAAATAAATAAAAACATGAGGGCTACTGTCAGTTCATAGATACCGTAATGACATGGTCATGTGAATTAGCATAATGAAAGGGGGGCACTATAAAACATGAATAAGATTGGTTGCACAAAACTCTATATATATATATTATTTTTTTTTTTAAGGGATGTGCAAATGCGCTTGTGCTTTCCGTGCATGCATTCGGGAAATAAAAGTGGTGAAGAAACAATTCAAATTCAAGTTATCGTTACACAAACCTCATCAGAGGTCTCACACATAATGGCGTGAGCGTGGCGGATAGTGTGATCTCTGAAGAGTTTATGCAGAATCCATTCTTGTTGAAAAAAGCTCCACTGTGTCTGGCTCTCGTTGGCTCTCCACTTGCTGTGTGTGAAAACTGTTTACCTTCTTTGCCAAAAAAATGTTTCATGGATCATATTCCTCTTTCCCCCGGTTTTCATAAAGCACAAAAGCACAACTGCAGCGCTGAAGCTTTGGTGAATCAGCTGAAACCCCCTTCCCACTCCCCTTTTCACTCTCTCCAATTATGGAATTCACAGCTGTGTGTTTAGCTTCAGTATTAACAGCTTCAAACCTGTTTAGCTTCAGTATTAACCAAGCTCAAACCTGCTTAGCTCCAAGACTAGCCAAGCCCAAACCTGCTTAGCTTCAATACTAACCAAACCCAGCCTTGCTTAGCTTCAGTACTGACCAAGCCCATCGACATTGATCACAAGGGCGTCCCACACCAACATACGTGGACATGCTGAAGATGGATGTGGGAGTGGAAACTACTGGAGAGCTCGCAGGATGCATGGAGGATCGAGTTGGCTGGAGACGTCGGTGGAAGGCCCGTCTGAGGACAACTCAGTAGAAGTCCAGCCCTGCTTAGCTTCAGTACAAACCAATCCCAGCCCTGCTTAGCTTCAGTACTAACCAAGCCCAGCCTTGCTTAGCTTCAATACCAACCAAGCCCAAACCTGCTTAACTTCAGTACTAACCAAACCTAGTCCTGCTTAGCTTCAGTACTAACTAAAACCCAGTCCTGCTTAGCTCTACCAGGCTCCAGTCTGCTATACCTCCTCTATAGGGCTCAGGATGCATGTGTGGCAAAACCTCCTTACCAATATAACTATACTTCCTAGAAGGTCTTGGGCTTGTACTGGCAGCTGGGAAACCTTTTAACGTCCCTGTAATACTACAATTGTACATTGGAACCAAACTAAGAAAAATGTAATCACATCTCAGCAGTGGTACATTATAAACAGTTTTAACCTTTGACATTGGAATTTGATATGCTCCATTGTGAAGTCTCTCTTGAACAGAAATAGTTATGAATCAGAAAACAAAATGTCAGATTTTTCACATCTTAGGCGTAAATATGAACATTTTATGGCTGTATCTGCTAAACCTATACTTTTCTTCACAGAGATTGCTGCTATACACTCATAATGGACATGATATTTTAGAAGGAAACCTGAAATCTGTTTACAACTCATTCCTGTAAGACAGAAAATACAATTATTACACATTCATCCAATAATGGCTGGGGTCAACCCTTTGCCTGCTTTAAAACATAAACGCCATGGCAACAGCAAGAGATTTATTCAAATTATAAAATGGCATGTGTCCTAAAATATGTCCCACAAATAAATGCTGGTGTTATTCCCTCACAGAAACAGGCTGGCGAGCGCAACATCATCAAAAGTAACTCGCAAAACATTGTTTGTGAATAAGACACACAAGCATTTGGATTGCATTTATCCGAAAGTCAACGTTAAGGACAAATGTTGACCAAAACCAGTCCAAACACACAAACAGGCCTCTGCAGCTGAGTCTAGCTAAACTATTTCAGCATCAGGCAGTTCTTTGGAAAGCAACTCCAAATTCCCCCAGCAGGAAAAACAACCCGCCGTACCTAGAGTACGAGCACAAACACAGCTTATGTTTTTGCCGGCATCGTGCTGTGTAAAATTCCAAACAGAGTCACTGATATTTACAGTGTGGCTGGGCCTCGTATTGTTGGCACGGTGAATGGGGTGATTTAAAGGTTGGCGAATCGTGCGTGACCCTGTAAAACACAACCAAAGTTAGGGCTGGGGGAGGCCCAGATGTGTCGGGCAAGGACATGGCAGACATCCAGAATGCTCCGTTGTAAATGAAAAACAAAAGGGGAATTACAGTACACCCCCAACAAAGCATAACCCCATCCCTCAGAAAGGGAATCCAATCCACAAACACACGGCCACAAAACTGCTATGATTTTTTCTATTTTAAGTAGGACCCTTCACAGGATAAACCAATCCTGTCACCATTGCCATTATCAATCAGGTATCCTATCAGCTCCCATCGTTCCCTCAGACACCCCCCACCAGCCCTGAGGCCGTTCTTCGCCAGCTCCGCAATGATCTCAATTTTCACTGATTACTCGGTGACTCAGGCATTACAAGTCATCACAAATGTGGCAAAATGTGTAGAAAATTCACCGTTCTATGTTGAATTATATTCAGGCCCCTATCTGCAGCTGAAGTCCTTGGTAGATCAGAGCTGAAGTAACTTTTTCAGCTTCAGCATCAAACATGTTTCTCTCCACCCAGAAGAGAACTGGTCACCCTCTCAACCCTGGCCTGAGTGGTGGGGCCAGAGGAAAACTGGTCACCTGATGAACTCGGATGTGGTGGGGCCAACGCACTGGTCACCATCTAAACCCTGAGCTCAGAGTGATGAAGCCAAAGGAGAACTGGTCACCCTGTGATCACTGAGCTTCGTGGTGGGGCCAGAGAGCTGGTCACCCGCTGAACCCTGAGCTTTGTGGTGGGGCCAAATAACCCTGAGCTCAGAGTGATGAGGTCATTCCATAGCCTGTCCAGCTCAAAATGGTGGAGGCTGTGAATCCTGATTTCTGTGGCCTGAAGTCACTTTATGTTCAAGCACCCCCCTGGACAGGATGCCAGTCCATCACAAGGCCATTACCCACAATCCATCTCTTTTAATGCCAGGCGGAGAGTGTCTCTGCAGTCACTGGCCTGGAGACTATACCACCTAGGAACACACTTACCACAGGGGCCAATGAACCACTGAGCAGCAAACAGACACTGCATCACACAGAATAATCTTAACTTGAACAGTAGTTACACAGAATGACTGAAATATCCTTCAAGAATTGGAGAAAAACACTGAATAATGGCTCAGTAAAAATCCCTTTCCATTACCAGCAGCCACACAAGTCAACCTCAGGGTGCCAGTCCCCAGGACAGAGGGCAGGCTAAACAGAGACTGGAGGTCCCCACCACCTTGTCACCTGCCCATGCACGCGGTTTTCTGCGCTGCTCTCTGCGCACGCCCGATTGTGTCATTTGTGTAACAATTTCCTGATGCTTGAATGTTGTGCTTGTAAGCAAAAATAATGTCCTCAATCCTAATTCTGTAACCATGGTAACGTCACCCATGGTGACAAGTAGAACAATGAGTCGCTGCACAGCTGGCCTGTGTTTTCAGTATGAAATCAGGAATCCGATACCTTACCTGGTCATGGAGCGAACACAGTCTGGGTCTCCATTCTAAAGCGGTTTGTTTTCCACGCTCAGTCCTGCCGCCCATACTCCAGCATATATAGCGGAAAAAGGGGGTCACATGGGATGGTGAGCGTAGACCTATGTCATCTGGATGTGACACATGGATGCCCTCCCCCCTCGGCCCCTCTGTAGCCCTCAGAGCAGATTTACAGGGGTCGGGGGCGCACTCCACTGTTCCCCGTGGCAGTGTGTCATAATGGGACTGTGGGGTGGAGGGCTGGAGTAATGGCAGAGAGAGAGAGAGTGCAGGGAGGAATCCAAGAGCCGTCGCCATGACCGCGGCAGAACTCGCCGAAGCCATTAAAATAATTAGGCCGTGCGAGGAGGGCGGGGGGGAGTGCGCTGGTATGTAACATGGATGACCAAACATGAGAAAATGTGCATAGTGTGAAATAGACAATACATACATATGCGCTTTTATTTAAAACATGTTTTTATTTAAAATGCATTTATTTATTCAACTTATAAATCAGAGAGAGATCCTCAAAAGGAAATTATAATGTATAAAAAAAACCAGGACAAATAAATTGATTCCCCTGACAACAGGACCTAAAGAACTGGAAGAAAACAACAACAAAAAATACTATAATATTATACAAAATAATAATATAAATATTGCTGTAGCTTGAAAGTGTCTCACTGTAATCACTGTAATTATTATGCAAACCCAACTGAAGATAAACCACCATTATAAACCAGACCTAGCAGAAGCACTGCAGCTTCTCAAAGAGAACTGACACCTGGATCAAGAGGCCTCCATAACCTCCAAGTTAAAACTGACCTTCACAACATAACTGAGTTTCACAACAAGACTGAGCTTCACAACCACAATGAGCTTCACAACATGGCTGAGCTTCACAACAAGACCGAGCTTCACAATATGACTGAGCTCCACAAGATTGAGCTTCAAAATATGACTGAGCTTTGAAACAAGACTAAACTTCACAACATGACAACCTGAAACTGCAGTTTGGGAATCGTGAACCCCCCCAGGGTTCTGGACTTTTCCATCCGGCCAAGAGTGGGGCAAAGTAACTGACATTGCCTTCATATTTCATACTTTGACATTAAAACGCTGAATAAAATAGCATTTGACAGTCCATTTGTGCGGCCACCCCCAGACACACACGCACACAGTCACCCTCCATTTCCACTGTCCCCACTACAGCTGAAAAATGTAGAGCTGATTTGAAAATTGAATGAGAGTGAGATCGATACTGTCAGTAGTGATTGTGTTTGGAGGGAATGCACATTTTTCATTTGTTTTGATTTAATGAGATCTTGAATTAATGAGAGCTGACAGCAGACAACTGTCACCTAACCCCCTCCCCCCCCCACACACACACACACACACACACACACACATACACACGAACACACACACTCGCACAAAAGTGCACACACATGCACCACACAAACACAGATGCACACATACACACACACACACACACACACACACACACATACGAACACACACTCACACAAAAGTGCACACACATGCACCACACAAACACAGACGCACACATACACACACACACATACACACACACACATGCGAACACACACTCGCACAAAAGTGCACACATGCACCACACAAACACCACACATTCACAAGTGGTGGGAGTGAGACTTTGCATGAAAACATTTTACAGTTATACAGTATGCAATTGTATCTGTTACATTAGAACACTGACATGTATTTAGCTTTAGCTCATTGACAAATAAGTAAATTTTTTCCTTCTATAAAATGTTCAGTATTGCTGAATGTCTTTCTATTTCTTGTTATACACGCATTGAGGCTGTTCCTCAATGCGTGTATAACAAGAAATAGAAAGACAATTGGCAGCATTTAAAAAGGCAAAACCCATATCCAGTAGAATGAACCCTCAGGGTTAAGGTGGTTTAAGGTTTAAAAAAAAAAAAAAAAAGGAACGTTCACCCCCCCTTCCCCGTCACACTGCCACACAAATCACCGTGGCAGGCTTTTATTTCCTCCAGCCACCTCTCTCTGTCAGGGGAGAGTGTTCCTCTCTGCACATCCTCTCCAAAATACCAGTCACTGGCTGGACACACCCTGTGGATCGTCTGAAAGCTCTTTCGGTGGTCCGGGCATCTGTGGTACAGAGAACACTGACATAATCTGGACCCTCCAGTGAGTAGAGAGACTGGCAGAAGCTGCCACTTCATTCTGCTCTGCTTCAGCTGCGCAGTCATTGCATCAGAGTATACTTCAGCTGCGCAGTCATTGCATCAGAGTACACTTCAGCTGCGCAGTCATTGCATCAGAGTATACTTGAGCTGCGCAGTCATTGCATCAGAGTATTCAGCTGCGCAGTCATTGCATCAGAGTATACGCAGCCATCATTGCATCAGAGTATACTTCAGCTGTGCAGTCATTGCATCAGAGTATACTCAGCTGCGCAGCCATTGCATCAGAGTATACTTCAGCTGTGCAGTCATTGCATCAGAGGACACTTGAGCTGCGCAGTCATTGCAGGGAAGTTCGCGACACGCTGGTGCAAGAAGACTACAGGAGCCTGATCCTCTGCTCACCCGTTCAACAAATACAATAACATTTGTGTTCTGAGCAGACTGCATTGCTGCTTTGCCAGCGTATGACCTTTTGACAGGGAACGGCATAGGGTGGAAGCATACAGGGGTCCTTGAGCACAAAGCTCTTTGCAATTAGATGGCTCCAGCACTATATTCAACCCCAACCCACCATAATATGAGCCCCATACCAGCTAACATAAATGTTTCAAGGACATTGAAGACTATTCCTTTTAAATTCCAGTTTTGGTGTGAGATAACGGTTATGATGTTCCTCAAACAACGCTAGAACGTATTTATTGTTCCAAATAAGCTCTGTCAATGTAACAGAAGTACAGGCGTTTTGCATATAAACTTACTGTTCCTTCCCAGTGTTACAGGTATGGTATGCAGCTGCCTACAATGATGTCTATCGCTGTATTGCTGCACTGATCTCGTGCGCAAACTATGATTGTTCCTACCATGTATTAATGCACATCTTGTAAATCGCTCTGGATAAGAGCGTCTGCTAAATGCTTAAAATGTAAATGTACATAAGTACTTAAATGCAAGATTTACTGAACAACGCTAACAGTACTGAAACATTAACATGAACAGTCATTCACAATTCGAATTATTTTTTGAACTGGAGTTAACAATACCAAATAATGTTCCTGCAATTACTTGAGACTTAACAAATAACATTCAAGTGACATCCATGTAACCGCACAAATGTATAGGCTACACGTTTACCAGAGGTTTCTGGGGGAATTTTCCCTGGAACCAAAAACAATTACGATCTGGGAAGCATGCCAGGCGTTCCGTGCGTTTTATCCACGCGCTGTTACTGTACGTGACAGCAAAAGAGCCACCGACATTACCGGGTGTTGTTTTATTTAAATATAAAGAAAGCCGCATTGACACGACCTGGGTGAAAACAGCTTTAATGAACTGCGGCTAATCCTCCTCACGTGGGGGTTTCTGCTGTCACTGTAGCCTCGTGGAATTGAAAATGAAAGCAAAAGCACATTAGCCCTGCTTCCCCCATCCCGCATGCTTCAGAATCTCATAAAACAGCCTGATATTGACTTATTAAGGCCTTGCGCCACAGAGGGGTTTTCCGTAGCTGTCCCCGACGGCACGCGGCATTGATTGCTTTTGCCCTCGGAATGCCGCGAGACACCTAAATCGGTCATCTGCAACAATCCGGGATTATATTTACTTGATATTCATTCATTTATTTATTTATGTCACACAATCGAGCGAATGCCAGTCTCCAGCTTTCAAGGTCAACTTTCATGTTCATTGAATGTGTGTGCGCGCGTGCATGTGTTGCTGTAGCGCATCGTTAAGCATCCAGCTGTATTAAAAATAAACTCTGCAAGTTAATCTGTTATCCAAGTCTGATCCATTTATGCAGCTGACATTTACTGAAGCAATTTAGGTTAACACACTATACACGGTTCCACTTATATTCAATCAACATTTGTCCCTAACTTTGATTTGAAAATATATGCAAGTGCTTGTTTTATTCTTCACAAACACAGTTTGGCAAATTCCGCAATCAGCTTAACAAAATGTGTTTGTAAAGGAAAAAAACGGAATACTTGCGTTTAGCTGTAAGTGAAAGTTAAAGATAAACATTGATTGAATCCAGTCCTTAAATCTGGTAATGAGGTCGTGTTCTCCGACCCTTTCGTCACACCGCCAGTTTACACAAATGTTTATGCTATAAATTCAAGTCATAAGTTTAATTTGTTAACATCTGTTAACGTGTTTTATGGGGATGGGTACTGCACGGAGCATAGTGCTTGGGTATTAGTTGGCCAGCGTTTGTGAAGTAGCTCTAATTATAAAAATAATAATAATATTTTTGGTTCATTATCTTGTGAAAATTAATAATACATATCTATTTTTTAAATCAGATAACAAAAAGTGAATCGTTTACTGCGTTCTGCCATGCATGCCAACATAATTAAGATGAAAGCCTGTGCGCAGGTTTCAGGTTAAAATTAGGTTAGCGAGCTTAATTGGAAAACTTTGTGTTAGCGAATAACGCACAGGGCGGATGGATAACTCGATTAGGCCATCCTGAAATAATTCCGTGGCCTCGGCCACGCGGGCCATTATTTCTTTATTTTAAACGTGGGCTCGAATACGGCTAGGTGTGAAACAACTGTCGACAATCATTACATTCGCAGCGAACCTTCCCAGGGGACTTTGCTAATTATTGCCTAATTTGAGCCTGACCACATTTTAAATAAAAGATGGATCGCGCTGCGGTGCACATTATTCGGTGCTACTCTTACGGCACACGGCTGATTTAATCAAAAGTGAGCGTAATACTTTATCATTTAATTACGGGGCAGAGTAGCAGCAGGGAGAGGAGAAGGGGGGCAGGATAAACATTCGGGGTGCGATGTGGCCCGTCGGGGCAGGGATTAGCATGTTCTGGCAAATGGAGGAGCTGTGGCCCGTCAGTCAAGCCCATGAAAACATGATGGGGAGCCACTCCCATCAGTGCATGATCACCGGACTGCTCAGTGAAGGGCTGGCCCTGCACGAGGAGGCACACGCTGGCGTAAATCACGTCTACGCCGTCGTCTCATCGCAACACATGTGAAACATCTACATCGCCCGCCCGCAATCTATAATGCTCCCCACGGCCGCACACTCAATATAACTGTGTTTTAGAGTGGATGAGGAGGAGGAGGAGAGGAAGAGGAGGAGAGGGAGGGGAGGGTGAGACCTATCTGTATGGATACGGCTCAATTTGAGGTATTGAGGGAAAATGAAGGGAGGCTGAAGTGAAACTGAATCAGTACTATAGCAGCAGTGTGAATCTGTAACTCTCTCTCTCTCTCACACACACACACACACACACACACACACACACACACACACACACACACACACACACAGAGCACACATGCACACACATACACACACACACAATCTCTCACACACACACTAACTCACACGTGCACACACACACTAACAATCTCTCAAACACACACACACACACACACACACACAGATGCACACTCCATACACACACACACACACAGATGCGTGCTCCATACATACACACACACACACACACACAGAGATGCACACTTACTCCATACACACACACACAGGTGTGCGCTTACTGCACACACACACACACACACACACACACACACACACACACACACACACACACAGACAAACAGACACACACAAGAGCACGAGCACACACAGAGCATATGTATATGCACATGCCCATGCCCCCCCCCCACACACACACACACACACACTTACTCCATACACACACACACACCATTTATCCTCCATCTAAAGAGGCGAGAGTGAAACTGAGGATATTAGCGTGTGTGAGAGACAAGGCTCACTCCAGTTCTCATGCTGAGTACCTCTCTCCTTCATTCAGACTCTACTTCCACAAAATAAATAATAAGAAGGAAATGGAAGGTACATTTCAACCAATCAGTTCCAACAATTTTCAATTCCCCACTAATGTTAATAAAACTGGGACCCAAATGGGACTGGAAAGACAATTTGAGAAGAGCCTAAACGTTAAATTGGAAGCAGTGGGTGTACGTGCATGTTTATGTGCATGATCCGTATGAGTGTGAGTACACGTTGCAAATGTATGTGAATCCATTATCCTCACATCTCATCTCCACTTTCAAACACTCCCACCTTTTTAACCCTTTGGTTTCTGTCAAAATCCAACATGGACATAAAGCTCTGCACTCTTCCACAGCCAAAAGAGACGTCTGGCTCTGGTGAAGACCTGTGCGGAATGGCCCACCATCCTACAACCAGAAACCACCAACTAAAAACTCCACTCCACACTATCTCCACACACACACACACACACACAACTCCACACACACACACACACACACACACACACACACACACACACACGCACACACGCATGCACGCATTGTACGGATTGTTCAGGAAGGCAAAAGCCCAAGCATGAACCTAAAAACTCCACTCCTGCCCAGGTTAGGGCACCTTGGCCTGACCACGCCCACCTGTGAATTGGGCTTTTAGACGATCGTGTGATTGCAGTGATTTTCTGTGCGATATCACATCTGGTGTTAAACAGCTGGGCCACAGAAATGGAGGGATGATAACAGCCTCTCTGTAGAAGTTAATCGATGGGCTAAGCGCTAGCTCCTTCCATGGATGTCATTACTTCATAGCTATTATCCCTACATGAACATTGCTGTTTGTCTGCTTAGCTGAAGCTTTCATCCAGGGTCAATTAAACAGTGCAAATTTTGCACATTATCAACTTACACAGCAGGGTAGACGTTTAAGCCATTCTGGTTAAGGTGCTTCACTCAAGGACTCAAAAGAGCTGCGCTCCCCCACCGCCCGGGGCTCAAACCTGAGGCCTTGTGGCTATGAGGCCACTTACCACATCAACTCAACACAGGGACCGTCTCACATTAATAATAATAATATATGTCATTTAGCAGACGCTTTTATCCAAAGCGACTTACAGTAGTGAATGCATACATTTTCAGTATATGTGGCCCCAGTGGGGATCGAACCCACAACCTAAGCGTTGCCAACGCTGTGCTCTACCAACTGAGCCACAGAGAACCACGTGTATGCCATTACTAATACCATTAGTATTGGAAATGCGCAAGTGCACCTGTTGTCAATCCTGTCATTTACGATAGCGTTTATTTGGGCATTCCTGAGGGCAGCAGAGATGATTTCTCAGATTTCAAAGGTGCACTAAGCAATTTGAGGTCATCGCTCAGCGGCGGGGCAACTTCCTGAACAAACGCGCTGGAACGCATACAAACTGCAATTGAACCATTAGCCACACCGGCCTCCGGCGGTAGTTGTTCCTGTTCACCACCTCGTGTATGTTAGAAGAAGAAAAACAAAAGAATAACTAGCTAGCTACAAGTTGATGGGCACACTTGCCACGGCTGATCAGGTCTTGCTATAGTAGATCGTATGGATCCGCGAATTAGTGAATGCCTAAATAGCAGTACAGGGAATCTAGAATTCAATATATTCATGCATGAACTTCCTTTCTATGCTATCTATATCTATCACTATCTATTGCTTGACATTTCATGCTATTAGTTGTGAACGGTCAACTGGCAACGCGAGGTCCGAGAAACAACAGGTACTTTTGTCTTCATTTTCATTTAATTAAATGTTCATCACTTGTTTACTAACCCTACATCTCATGCTGTGATGCCTTGTTGTTTAGTATACCTTTAATCTCTTCTGAATGACAAGCTTATTAAAGCCATAATAAAAACGATAGAACAAAATAAAATGATGAAAATTAAAACACGGGGGTGCTCTCCCTATCATTTCTACATTTACATATCTCAAGATCATCAGCTGGAGGACTCATCAACAAAATTGTTTGTATTTTAAGGTGTCATTACAAATCTTTAATCATGTCTCTCATCATCTTCACTGAATACTCAAATTCTGACAAAATAATGTGATGACAAGATAATCAACTAAAAATATGAATTAATCTAATCTAAAAATATGATTTGAAGATTGGGCATATCGAGTCGCTGTGCTTACACACATACGGATACACACATACAAAATCAGTGTACAAAATAAGTGTGTGTGTGTGTGTGTGCTTGCATGTGTCTGTGTGTGTATCCGTATGTGTGTGTGTGTTGTGTATGTGTGCGTGTTTGTGAGTGTGTTTGTGTAAGTGTGATATCTTTTCTGCCACATGGTTTGTGGGAACTTTCATCCTTAAATGGTTTGATGAACATGTGAATGTGACTCAGCAGGTAATGTGCCATCTGCAGAGTTGCTTTTGAATTCTTTTCATGAGAAAATTACAACTCTCGAGCATATTTAGAAACATATTTAACTCATGAATGATCCATGTCAGTCAGCAGTTTCCCCAGTTATTTCTCTGAAATATAAATACTCCACTTTTAGGGCTTGACTGACTGGCAGGTGCATGAAAGTTGATGTAATTTTTTTAGGGGGTGTAAATTCAAAGCATAAATATTTACAGGGTAGGAGAGAGCATAGTCACACATAAGATGGCCCTTCCATGTCAACATGTGATTTTCACTAGATTAATAAAAAGTGCCCCCCCCCCCTTCCTGTCTGCTGTCTTCCTGCTACACAACTTGGACAGTTTGGTTAGATTTTTGTAGCATCAGTCAATGATATCTACCCTACGGGGGAAATAAAACAAAGCTGGGCTTGTGTTCGGAGGTCACTGGGTGGTTTATCCATAAAGCACAGGACTGAGCCCCGCTGGGTGGCGCGTGATTGGCCACATTCGGTCCATGTCTCCCCGAGTACTAGGGGATCCTCTGGTCCATTGGCTGCTTGCTGTCTGTCTGCATCAGCTGCGCAAATGACTGCGCAGCTCAGCTGCTGGACTGCAGAGAGAACAGAAGCGGCGGCTGGCTGAATACTTTGGGCGCACAATACGAGCATCATAGCTACCAGCTGTGCTATAGTGAATCCTGCCCTCTCTACAGAACAGCTCAACTTACACATAAAATGAATCTTTTATTGAATATTTTTTTCCTTTATCACCATTTTAAAACTTTTTCCTTTTTGCAAAATGTTTAATGTACAATGTTTACATACATGCTTCTCATTGTGTTATATCTGAACATACCATGTGTGTTTATGTATTCCTGTGTTTATGCATACATGGGATGTGTGTGAGAGAGTGAGAAAGAGAGAGAGAAATAGGTGAGGTGGAGAGCTCTTTCCATTGCACTCTGGGTAATCACTGTGGGGATTACCCAGAGTGGAGAGGGAGAGCCAACGTCATGCAGGAGAAGCATTTCCCCAAAATCCTCTTGCAGTCATGATGTCCCAGCACCGCAGCTTAAACGCGCAGCCCTGTGTAGAGGGCAAAGCTCCACACAAACGGCTATAAACTGTGCTCCATACACTCTGCCTGCCCCCCCTCCCCCCATGTTAAACGGGCCCTAACGCCACATTCAGGGATTCTCCTGACTCCCCCTGAGCCCGTCTGGCCCCCGGCCCTGCTGGAGATTTGTGTGGCTCAATCCAGCCACTCCAGCAAGAGTGATTATCAGCCTCTAAACGTGTGCCTTTCTGTAGGGGGCCCTGGGGCCCTGCAGCCCTGCTCCTGCAAATATAAAGACATTCCTGTCCCGCGCTGCCCCTTTATACAATTCTGCATTCTCTCTCTCGCTCTCTCTCTCACTCTCTCTCTGTGTGTCACAAACACATGCACCCCTTCCTAGATAGAGATCGATGAACAAGGTCACTATTTCAGCTGACAGAGGGTTTTATGTGGGCATCACAACAGGCCGATCCTCACGTCCCCCCCCACCTGACTGCTGCAGTTGGACAGAGAGAAAGAGCACTTTTTACAGATGTCATATGTTTTCCAGCCGGCCGTGGGCCAGATTCCCGCTCCAGGCATTTCTAAAGGTGACAGCGTACACAGACTACCCATCCCCAACACCTAAATTACACAGCTCCACCTGTTTAACTCAGAACTTTCCTTTCAGTTCTCCGTATGCCTCAGCTTGAGATCCAGGTGGTCCAAGCTGTGCCTGCTTCCGAGAAGGAAAGCCGTTTGCAAACCGGCTGCAGGATTTACTTGGATTGTTGTTTTCCATACACCCTTGCTAATCAATCAATCGATCCACCGTCTGTTTCTTTTCCCCTGGTTGTATTTAGATTGCTTTTCTGATGGATTTGTGTATATGTATGGTGTGTGTGTGTGTGTGTGTGTGTGTGTGCGCGCGCACCTGTTTCGCTGTGTTTGTGAGTGCACCCGTATTTGTTTCGAAATTGAGAGACTGAAGCAAACCAAACCTAGCGAGCAAATAATGGAGCCAGGGGTTGTTTTCTCCATCCTTAAACAGACATCAATCAGTATCACTGCACGTGGCGAGAGACAAAAGAACCACACAAATGAGGTATCCCTCCCCACAGGAAATACAAAAAAACCCACCAAAAAACATATGGGAGGACCTGTAATTAAAGTATATTCAAGACTACAGATGCATCTCCTACTTTGAGACTAAAGGCAGGAAGAAAAGAGAGAAAGTGACCACCGCTGTGCATTTGAGTCAAACTGTCTCCTCCCTTCCCGGTTTGCCATGACTAGCAGCACAATGCTCGGCCCCGTGGCCCGTATAACGGAGAGAACAACTCTGCCACAGAAACACAGTCTGACTACCAGCCGCGCTGCCCATTACGGGATTACCCAGCCCATTTGAATCATTTATCGACCGATGTCTGTGCTACTGCTACAGCTGCCCAGACGGCCGTGTACCGACTCATGCGTGCGCCGTCTGGTAACAAAAGGCGTACCATGCAGAGGGCTGCAGGTACGGAGAGAAAGCGGGGCCGTCAACATAAATTAACTGGCTGTTAATCGAACCCCGTTTTTTATGTTAATTATTATTATTATTATTTTGATTTTTTTTGGCAAGCTGACATTTTTTTGGATGATGCTGTGTAATAAACCTAATTAATATTCTCAAATTTCAGTACACAAGTATACACATTTTACATTGACATTTTAAGCATTTAGCAGATGCTCTTATCCAGAGCGACTTACAAGATATATTTTTTTGACTGAGCTCACAATGGGGCAGGTGAAGGAGGAAGTGTTAGCATAATGGTTAAGGAACTGGGCTTGTAATGCAAAGGTTGCAGGTTCAATTCCCAGGTGGAGCACTGCTGTTGTATCCTTGAGCAAGGTACTTAACCTGAATTGCAGCCTAGAGGCCAAGGCTGTACTTAATAGCACTATGTTTAAAAGATAAGTCACTGAACTGCACGGAAACTGTGTCATTAAAAACATGAATACTATATACAACCCAGACAGCAATAACTGGGGCAGAGCACACATCGGAATGACTACTACAACAACAAAACCAACAACAAATAATAATGATAATAATAATAATAATAATAATAATAATAATAATAATAATAATAATAAGTGTTTTTGTTTTTAAGAAAACTGTGATCTAAATAATAATAAGTCATCTGTATAGCACCTTTCATACACAGAATGCAGCTCAAAGCGCTAGATAATTATAATAATAGATAATTAACCAATGCCTTACCTGTTACATAAGTTGACTCCATGAATTCTCCATTCAGTTCTTCGAATTCCTCAATGTGAGGAGGAGGTAGCCGTTAAAGTAATATTAAATGATGCCCCTCCGTGAGGGTGAATTAGGCCATCGCTCGCAGCGGCAAAAAACATGCCTGATTGTGCACTGTGCCATAGACGCATGCAGGCCTGAAACCAAGACACAGTCATACTGCCTAAGGGGTCCAGTCATCTCCACAAACATCGCCATTGCTCTGAGATCTGTCACTGTTAAGAGGACGGGAATAGAGGAAAAAACGAATATTTTCCCCGGAAACGAAACACTGCACGGTGCACTTAGTACACAGAAACAAAACGAAACAAAGAGAAACATTTATACGCATAACAAAAGAGAATGTGACAAGGCAGGCACATCCACACAAATGCGGTCCTCTTAGACGCCATGCGCAGGAGAGGAAGGTATGCTCATTAGCGTCAAGTATTCTGGCAACTTTAAAGTGTAAATCCAGCGCAGACAGCTCCTCGTGTCTGGTGCCACACTAATTAGTAAAGCACACAAAAGGCCACATGGAGATGCAGGTAATGCATTGTGCTTGTTTATGGTGCACAGCCCGTTTTAGCACCTTTCATTTTGTTTTTATGACCGCTACCAAGGCGACTCGGTAAACACAGCGGGAGATGTGGTTTGGTTTGGGAGCTGCGTTTAAACCTGGAGCTATCCACTCAAAATCAGGGTAAGGTTACTGCTCTCTTACATAAAAACACACACACACACACACACACATATATATATATATATATATATACACACACACACACACACACATACATACATACATACATACATACATACATACATACATACAGTTGTTTTAACTGTAGTTCTCCCTGCATTCCAGGCGTACACGCGCTATTGATTTTCTCGACAGTAATGTCGGGAAACACATGACACAGTTAATAGTTTCTCCCTTTGTTGCGCGTTTGCGAAAGGCAGCAGAGAAAAGGTCACTCAGTCAGACGTAAAATTAAAAAAACTGTTGCACGTGACGGCAATGCGCTGCACTGTTGGGCTGAAGATACGGCAGCTGTCCTTTAACGCAGTGCGAGTCCCGCGGCCCCTCGCTCTCAAACACGTCCTCGCCCGAGATTCATCATTTTATTCGCTCGGCGGAGAACAGCTCATTTACTAACGTGCCCTTGCTAGTTAATCAAGAGACCCAAATGTTGTGTTTACCTTTCCCAAAGGGTGTTTGTAACGAAACTGAATACATATTCAGTGCGCTGCTCTGCGGGGGAAATGATACATAACAAAGACACATTGATAAAGTTTGTATAATCAAAACAAAAGTTAAATACATATTCAACCATGAATAAATGTGAGGATGCTCTTAAGAATCATAGCTGGAGTGCATGTGCTAGCCGGGAAAATTACATCTTTAAGAGAGTACATGAATTACTGAGGATGATGAAAGAATCAACTGGGCACTTTTGCATTTAGTCTGACTGAATGGAAACAATAAACTCTTTAAAACTTGCAGTATGGAGTATAAATTAAACATATTAGTGTGCAAACAAGCTGTCAACATGTTCTAATTATTTAAGTGTTCAAAAATGATAAAATATCTTTGCTCAATTTAACAGCCCAAATCCCTTTTCTCATTCAAAATATCAGCAAAAGCACCCCAATGTTTTTAAGGTAATGAGGGCATTTGGAAAATGGAAAGACTATTTGTTTTATTTTTTATACATTTTATAAAAATATTATATTATTATTATTATTATTGCAATACTAATTATTTTGTACTTATTATTATTTTGTTTGTGGATAAAGAAGGGTAAATATGTTTAACATTTTTTTTAATACAATAATAGTCATGTTAATGTAAACATAAAAGAACAAATCAACACGCATATTGCACAAACACATGTACGTGCACATACACACATACACGTCCTCGTATTATTTTAGGAAAGCCATCATTGAAGCTCTTTTGATCCTTCATTGTCTCCATTTGCACAGTTCTGTGCTTTCTCTCCTTGTCTCTCTGAAGCAGGGAGTGATGTCAGCAGTGAGTCAGAGATGAAACGCAGAGTAAGACGAGTGTCTCACACCGTTTCTGCAGGGGTACAGGACGGCAAATGCACGTGCACACGCACGTGCACACACACACAAACACCCACATGCACACACATGCTGGCACTCTTGAGCACACACACACACACACACACACACACACACATGCATACATACATGAACATACTCACACTCACGCTTCCACGTGCACGCACACACTCACACTCACGCTTGCGTGTGCACACACACACACACACACACATGCTCACACACAAACACACACACATACGTACTCTTGAACATACATATGCACACACATTCTCTCACACTTGTGCATGCACACGACACACACAAACACACTGAACTGAACTTACTCACCTAGGCTTGTTACATGCACTGTTCAGGACTGTTGGGCCAGCTGCCAGCTGCCTTCCTCCCGTAGAGTTCATATATCTGCAGAAGACACAGCGCTTGTGTTCGTTTGTGGACATAAGTACACAGACATCATGTAAACCAAACTGCAAGTGTCTCTTTGCTTTGGTTGGAAGACTGCAGTCTACTGCAGCTGCAGACAGAATGGTAATGACACACCAATATACAGGTAACTGCCAAAGTGAAGGAAACACTGGAGTAAATGAGGGATCCTTTAGACAAGTGCAGTACCGCGAGTGCTGGCAGGGGATGCCACGGCTGGTGACCCCCCACCCGACTGGGACTCTAGCCCAGGCCAGGGCTGTTTGAATGTCCCCCCCGGGTTGGCAGTTACCTGTATGTATGTATGTATATATATACACCTACACACACTATTATTATTTTTATCCCAAAGAATTCTGGACCCTGGGGGAAAACCCCCAAAAAAAAAAGCCAGAAACATTTACAGGTCCAATGGACGCTCGTTCCAACAAACTCTGAAGATTATTTACTTCCCATTCCTCCTCCCCCCACTCCCACCAACCCTTCCAAAATTCATGTTTACAGTTATGCAGGTATGTGGACAAACACAACCAGAGTGGCATGAAGAGGAGGCACTGAAGCGTACACATGCCTCAGTGCTTAGAGGCCAAGTCAGTGCTGAGGAGGCCGGGAACGCTGTCATCACAGGGAACTCAGCTTATAGCCAATTACCTGTTCCATATTACCCTCATTTGCATACACCCCTCGTCAAATGCATCTCATTTGCATTTGTCTTTATAGAGGGAGGGAGGGAGAGAGAGAGAGCGATAGAGAGAGAGAGAAAGAGATGAGGTGACATGAGGTGAGTTTAGCTGTCAGAACACATTCAAGTTGGCAATCAAACAAACTGGTGTAGAGCTTTCTCCATTGAGTGATGACTTTAGAAATATGCAGTGTTGCTTTTTAAATTTTGTAGGTTCTTGTGCAATACAGTGACTTCATTTTAGTCTCTTTGCCTCTGTGTATGACATTAAAAAATAAATTATAGGGCACATTATGGCCAGTGGCTTCAGCACAGAGCAGCAGAATACAGTTTCAACCTGTAATGTTCCTCAGGCACCAGGTGCTGCAGAAGGCCGAGCCCCCACAGAGCCAGATTAAATACAACCCATTTTTATACCATATTTATACCAAGTGCCATGTATTTTCCTTCCCTCCTTAAATAGCACTTTTCTCTAAATTGTAGAAATTGTCTTCAAATTGCTTCTAGTCACTGCAAAACTGACATTTTGGTAGAAATTCACATTCCTTTCATTATTGTTGATCGAACCCCTGCCATGCAGACCTTCTGGATAGGGGGGGGGGGGGGGTGAGAATAGTTATGAATGGTTTGAGAAAAGACTGAATAAAATAATATATAATATTAAAGAATATTCCACACACACCATAAATAAAAGACCACAATGCCTACTGGCCTTCATAACAGGACAATGTCAGAACTTCTTATGATCAAAACACATAGATATTAATTACAGAGCTGACTTGTAATTAACCTCCAAACACAAAATTTAGTTAATCACATACGGAAAAAAAACCCAATCAAAAGGTGACACTTCCCTGAAGTGTGTGTAGAAGACAATCTCCAACGCCAAAAAGGCAATTAGAATTAAACACAAGATTAAAAGAATGAAGAAATCTGAGGATAGCATTTCTAATGCCATACACATACAGTATATTAATTACCTTCATACTCGTTTGAAGTAGCTGTTTCTCCAGTAACAACGATCAAGGCAATTTTCAATTGGGTACGTCACCTTGGTTGAATAACAGAATGCAATTAAAAGCAAATGAGTATTTACAACCATGGTGTGGTTTCCCTAGCTACAAGTGTGTGTGTGTGTGTGTGTGTGTGTGTGTGTGTGTGTGTGTGAGCTAACACGTGTGAGTGTGTGTATGTGAATGTGTGTGAGTGTGCACGCAAGCATATGGATGTCTGTGTATGTGTGTCCATGTCTTTGTATCCTTGCTCAACTAGTGGTCAAATAGTCAGCATGCTCAAACCGTGTTTGTGAAATCGGCAATCGATCCACATTTATATCATCTCCAAAAGTTATGATCTTCCCGTTTTTTCTTTCTGCCGATATTGGCAACAGAAAACCATAAATGCAATTTTAAAGGCAATCTTACAGCAAATGTTTTCGATGGTTAGCACAACCTTTGAAACGTTTCTCATCAGAATGTCATTTGCTATGCTCCAGGAGGAAGCGTGTCTGTGCAGCTGCATGGTCCCAGACTGCTGTGACTGTCTCAGAGCCATGACGCGTCTTTACATACTGCGGGGGGTATTAAATGAGCTGGATTTGGCAGTGTGTGCGACCCTAACCCGGCCATTCCGGCTCATGGCTTGTTTTCTTGGAAAGCCAGGCTATTTTCGGACACCCCCTGCATGCGAGCTCAGCGTGGCCTGCCCGGACCCACGCAGCTTGGCTAGACAAGATTAATCCGACTGGCTAATGTTTGGATGCTCAGTCGTGGTGGTGTCGCACGGCACACACACACACACATTTCGAGCGCATTATTAATTTTAATGTATGCACACCGGGTGGGTGTTAGGAGCTATTGAAGCCATCCGAGGCATATCACCTACGGCTAGCCCGCAGCTCCACAGAACTGTTTATGTCCTATGATATTAATATTAATGCAAATATGAACATTCAGTATCACTTCCTATGAATGCCCTCGTCATACTGCTTTATATGTGTATTTACAATGCATTATGAGCTACGAATAATGCCTTATAATGCTTGACATTGACGCTAATATCTGCTCATAAACATCTATAACTATATTCTAACTGTAATTATATATAATTATACATAACTAACTGTTGTATTCATAGGAAGTGCTACTGAAAATGTTCCTTTATGTTTCAAATAGACTTTCAATAATAATAATAATATCTTGTTGTATGTATAAAATGCATTTCGCCTTATTAGACTAACAATATGTACAGTGATAAATGACAACAATCAATAATAAATAATATATATGAGTATCATTTTTTTTCTTCTATTATTTATTATCTATGTTGAAGAATTCTCCCGCACACTGTGTCCCTTGCGAAATTCACCAAACTTTAGAACAAAAAAGCTTCTCCAACATATTCAACATCTCCTCTCCAGGCACCTGTGGTTTGCTGTACTAGGAGTGTGAAAATCTCCACTATGACTCATTATAGAAATTCTCCTGGGTACTTCACAATAGCGTGCAGCCACAGCGCTAGCCATTTTCTCCATATCACACAGCGATGTTTACCTCACCAGCCATTGAACCAGTGATCTACAGTTGGTATGTACCATGCCTGAATGAATCAGGAAGTCAGATGTTCTCCCATTGCATGGCACTCGCCATCTGCCTAAGACCAGACATTACCAAGGCGATGACGGGAGGGCTCGTTTTATCCGTTTCCTTGCCAGGACAGGAGCATCTTGATGGGTGCTACCACCTTTGACGCCAACATTTTCTGTTATCGGGCCAGCACTAATACACACACATTTCTTTTGATGTGTTTTTTTCTTTCTGTAGACTTTTCCTTATTCTCTTTAGGCAAATGTTTGAGAGGTAGCAGCTATAAGTCAGTTCTTAAGTAACAGAGTGTACTTGTCTTTACACTAAATCTTAAAGAGGAGAACTACTGACAGGCCTCGCGGCTGTATTTTACGCACCAATTGCCAAGAACTCCTGCCTCCAAGCCACAGAGGATAGCCAGCTTTCCACTACAGATATTCTCCAAAAACAACAGGATGTGTGTGTGTGTGTGTGTGTGTGTGTGTGTGTGTGTGTGTGTGAGAGAGCTACAGATATTCTCCAAAGAGAACAAGATGTGTGTGTGAGCATGTGTGTGTGTGTGTGTGTGTGTGTGTGTGTGTGTGTGCTACAGATACTCTCCAAAGAGAACAGGATGTGTGTGTGTGTGTGTGTGTGTGTGTGTGTGTGTGTGTGTGCTACAGATACTCTCCAAAGAGAACAGGATGTGTGTGTGCACCTGTGGAACAGGGTGTGTGTGTGTGTGTGTGTGAGAGCTACAGATATTCTCCAAAGAGAACAAGATGTGTGTGTGAGCATGTGTGTGTGTGCTAGCAAAGTGAACAGGATGTGTGTGTGTGTGTGTGTGTGTGTGTGCTACAGATATTCTCCAAAGAGAACAGGATGTGTGTGTGTGTGTGTGTGTGTGCTACAGATACTCTCCAAAGTGAACAGGATGTGTGTGTGCACCTGTGGAACAGGGTGTATGTGTGTGTGAGATACAGATATTCTCCTAAGAGAACAGGATGTGTGTGTGTGTGTGTGTGTGTGTGCTACAGATACTCTCCAAAGTGAACAGGATGTGTGTGTGCACCTGTGGAACAGGGTGTGTGTGTGTGTGAGATACAGATATTCTCCTAAGAGAACAGGATGAAAACACGTGTAGAGGGAGGTGGCCTGCTTATTGGTGAATGGGGGGCATGCTATCCAGGCAGTGTTGAACTAAAAATCAACACGCCTATTTGTTACTCGGCATAAAAAGGCAGCGCAGAGGTTGGACGGCCCTGTGGGTTGTGGGTTGTGTTGAGGCTGGTTGTGCTGCGTTTGAGGGGATTCAGCTTCTCTTTCGCTCTGATGGAGAGGAAGCCGTCCTCCAGGCACGGTCATCATATCATTCCATTTCATTTACTTATTTATTTTATTTTTATTGTAGAGGAAAAACTAACTTGACCTTATGTTTTTTTTTTTTATTGTATTGTATTTATTTATTTATTGTGTTGTGGTCTCTCAAGCACCAACCCCCCACCCCAAAAAAAAGTTGCCGGGAAAGGGCGGGATTGCGGGGGGAGGGAGAGAGAATATGGAAAATGTCATGTTAGCGCATGATTGTTTTCTCAGTCTGACAGGAAGCACTGGTGATGATGATGAAGCACATGTCCAGTGGATAATCGCTAAAGGCCCGAGGCTTTGAGATAATTCACCTGCAGGCGTCGGCGGTGTGTGAGACGTGCTGTGATGTGGACGGTGTGGACCACGCAGATCAATAATGGCAAACAGCGGCCGGCGGATTCAGGATCATTACCCGGAGGCGGTGAGAGAGCCAGTGCTGAAAGGCCCCGCCCCCCAGCCTTTCTTTTTTGTCTGTTTAGCAGTGTTTGTTTGCCGAGTGCCCAACCGCCAAGGTCATTGGACGTGCTAAAAGGGGGGTTGGATCGGACCTCAGTCAGGCGCACGCTCACCAAAAACATCGCTCCCAGGATCAGTGTAACCACGACAGTTTTTTCTGTTTGTTTCTTTCTAAAATTCACAACGTGATAAAATGACACAGAGAACGCCAGCCTCCGGGTTCAAGCACTGAGGGCTTGCTGTCAAGATGCTTTATCACGGACCCGCATGCGTTTCTGTTCAGAGGTGTACGCTTAACTTCGATTTATACCCCCACCCTCGATTCCCTCTGAGGCTACGTGGAGCAGGGCGGAGAGGAGCTTATTTCTTCTGCTGTCTGACCAGCTCTGCCGGATTCCTGGAGAACTTTCAATTTCCCCCATAGCCAGCCGAGATCTGGCACTGGAATCAAAAGCTTCAGGAAAAAGGGGGAAAAAAAAGAAATAAAAGAAAACAGCAGTGAATAAATCCAGCCCAGCAAAATGGCACCGTAAGTTAATCAGAGAAAGGAAAGGCAGTAGTAGGACTTTTTTATTGTACGTTTTTATTTCCTTGCCAAACAGAAGAAGAGCTTTGAGAAGTGCACTGGAACTGGTCCCTGCTCTTACCACAGTGAAATGCCAGAACCCTTCTGATACACTTTCACAAACACCTCTACACTGAAACAGTGAACAGTGGCCCAGAATGGGTCCACTCTGTGACCGATAGCAGAGGGGCGCTCTTGCGTTGGCTCTTGGAGGGCCATCTCCTCTCACTAAGCACATTGACTACATCTATTACCCACTCGTTCCCTTCCATTTATATTTTTTTACACCGGAGAAATGGTGGCTGTCTGATTGATTGTTTGTAAACTAAAATCGCTGGGACGTCGTGAGCACAAATAAGAAGCCCCATCATGTAATATATAAGCACATATTTCACCCTTCTCTGGTGGAGGCAGCGCGTATAACAGGGGCTTGAGTTATGTGTGGCAAGAGCCGAGCTGTTTCTGGGGCCCATTTGTCCCTGAAGATCAATAAAGGTTTATGGGGTACCATTGGGACTGTGGGAAATTACACACATTTCAGGGCTGATAAATAAAGGAAAACGGAAAATGGCATCTTTTGATACCTCACTACCTCACAGCAGTAGATCTCAATGACTGGGGGCCATCTCTTTTGGTTCCACAAACAATGGTTCCGGAACGTAATGAAAACCCCACCCCAGAAAATGACATCACAATGTTCACGTGCTCATGCACGCGCTTCCGTTAGCCCTGTTACTTTGCATATAAAATGCAAGCTTTGGTAGCGCTGGCTTGTGCTCGGCCCATACGGTGAGGTCTGTGTCAGAATGTGTGGCGAAATTAATGGGCGCATTAAACATGATGGGGAGCTGGAAGGTGCGATGTACACCCAAATAAATCTGCTCCTTTTTATCTGCATTTCTAAGCCAGCCCAAGGCCCCATTTCATCAGGGCACATAAAAATGGCCTTTAACTGTGGATCAATTTTCACACAGTTGTAAAAGGCGCTGTCGGTGCCATATTGATGGCTAGGGAAGAGGGGGCAATGCAGCCAGGAGGTTGCAGGTTTGATTCTCAGGTGGAGTGCTGCATTCCTGCCAGGTACATAACCAGACGTGCTTTACTAAATTTACACATTAATAGTGCATTACACAATGATGTAAGCTTCGGCACATCAGTCAGAAGTCAAAAGTCCAAATATATACTTGAATAATAAGAAGGATGTTCTGAAGGCAAAGGTTGGCTCAACTCCTTATTTGTTCATAAATATTCATATATTGTTTGCTGTTTCTACTATTTGATGTTTCTACTATTTAGTCTAACCCTGTGTGTGTGTGTTTTATAAGCGATTTCCAAATGACAGCCCTAACAAAATGGCAGCTTTGTGAAGCTCATAACGTAACTCGGGCACCAACTATGGGACGTCATTCAAAATCTGTCATATCTCTCATGTTGCTTTAGAAACTCACATATTAAAGTGATGATTTTAAAACATCCTTGATAGAAACATATTGGAAATTAGTTGTTGACATTAATATGAAATGTAATTGTGTAGACTCCTTTATAATTGTGATTTATTTACCTAAAAATACAAGTCCTTTGTTCCCGGGACACTGCCTACAACCAGGGGTGTAGACTCCACCAGGGACGATGGGGACATGTCCCCCCCACACTTTTTGAAAGGGAGGATTTTGTCCCCACCACTTTTTAAAAGGAATAAAATGTTATTTTCTGTTAAAAAATTCTGTATTTTCTATTCTGTTGAAAATAATTTGAACTAAAAACTTGAAAGACACAGCACTAGGTTGATGCAGAAAAAGATGCTTCTCTTCCAAGTGCCTTGACAAGCGCCCATCTGACAAGCGTCAGGAGATCTTTGGATGAGTGTGTATGCCTCTCTGCAGTCACTAAACAGACAGGCAGACTACAATGCCGTCATTCAAACATTATTTACAAGAGAAATCAGCTTAATTTAAAACCACGGGAGTACTCCTTTTAAAGATATTTGTTTGGCTTTACAGATATTATATTCAGAACCATGTCCAAGAGGAAAAGGGTGGACATGTGGGCTTATTTACAGCAGTGCAGTCTAAGTGAATTTATGTCAGCTGAATCTAGTATAGGTCTTGTAAAACTATGCAGCAGAATATTCTAACTAGCTAGTAAGGAATAGACATGGGCTAACCAACCTAAAGGAACCAGACTTGTAACTTGGTTACTATTGAACTATTAGTGTGTTATTTATATTATTCAATATTACTATCACTATACGAATAATTTTGATATATACTGTATATATATTTTTTACATTTATTTCAAATTTTTCCCTGTTTTTCTCCCAATTTGGTTGCCAATTATACCCTCTATTTATATCAATTCACCCTCCCCCACAAGTCCGCCGCCCGTCCTCCGGGTCGAGACACTATTTCCGGGCCGATTATATCCGCCTCTTCTGAGACGGATTTCTACCACGGACGCCTTTTTCCTGCTCCTCGATGGACTCGTGCCGGCTCACCCTCCCCCTTCCCTGGAGGCGGACAGCCAAACGCCGCCTCCGATCGGGGCTGACGACCAGGGCGTCTGGTAGTGACGTGGGTTTCGAACCGCGTCCCTGACAGGCAGCACACACCACACCGGACCAGCCAAAGTGTGGTGCATTAGACCGCTATGCTATCCGCCAGCCCATAATTTTGATATTTGATATACCAAATAGTTTGATATTTTGTCATTTAACACCAGGACCAGCAGCGGGTGCTGACCACAGACCGAGAGGGAACAGGGATAGAAAGTGGATGGGTGAGATTTAGATTTATAAATGATGTCCAAAACAAAGAGCAAAAAGTTGGAAATTCTAATTTTTTTGTCATACAGGAAGTATGTGCACCGAGTACAGGGAGCATCGGGTCTTTTGTCCCTGCAGCCTATATTTTGCAGGGGCGGTGCCCCCCAATGTTCAGTAAATTCAATAAGCAAGTGCTTGTATCTCAATCATGTTTTAAGAGCATTGCCTTTTTAATTACCCTTAGAGTGTTGCCCTTTATAAATATCCCATGAAATCAGAGAGCAATGTACATTCTGCATTTGTATCAGTAAAGTACTAAGCACAAAATATCTGTAATATTTCAGTAATTAGAAGTGATTTGTTTATGTTGCAGACAGTGTACACCAACACTTGAGTTTAATATCATGTCATCATTTAACAGTAGGACCAGTAGCAGGTACTGTTCAAGGGCGCAGACAGAGAGGGGACAGGTATAGAAAGTGGAGAGTTTGACGAATCATGGCTATGTCTAAAATAAAGACCAACATGCTGGACATTAAAAAAATTGTCGTAGTAAACAGAGTGTAGTAAACATGCGCATCGAGTACAGGGGGCAGCGGGGGCTTTGCCTCAGAAATCTATATTTGTCCCCCCCACATCTGGAATCAAGTCTACGCCCCTGCCTCCAACAGATCCATATGCTAAAAGCATCCTCATTATAGCCCATATTTAATGTGTTTTAAACATGGCACCTGCTGTGAAGTATGTCACCTGGGTCAGGAGTTGATATTTCCTTTGTTTAATGTATAACAGGCTGTCAAGTCCTATGCATGTGTATTATTTGTAAGGATTTTATTTGCAGTCAGCTAACAAAATGTTTGTAATATCCGCTTCTGGTTGCAGAGGATTTGTGTAAAATGGGAAATAAACAGCTGCATTCATTTTGTATGGCGTTCCTTGCCAAAGGTTGCTTCCTCCGGGCTTTAAAACCGAGTGCCCGTCACGTCTTCTCAGAAAACTAATATTGCTCTCTAAATCCTCTAAAACTACAGCTCAACCCTCTTCTCCTGTTCCTCCTCGTGACCCTTGAAAATAGTTGCTGTCAAACCTCAAACATTCCGCCCTCGTAAATCCCAAGTTTCACTGGCCCAGTGGAAAATGGCTCCTCTCCCTCCATTCTCCTGCACATCCTTGTGTCTCTTTAAGTCCCTTTAATCTCCCGACTACACGGTATTGTAGACAGGGTATTGTGGTTAACTCAATTTCTTCTGTCTCATATATATGATCCTGTAATTTATCATATCTTTCCTCCAACCTCGCAGATGCAATTTGTCAGGTGTCTTGTAGGGGCTATTTCTCCCAATCTTCATTTACTGGTGTACCTCAGGGCTCTGTTCTGGGCCCCTGTCTCTTTATTGCACCGTATATCTCCCCCCATATATGTTCACACCATCATTAATCCAACCTTTCTGGATCTGAACTCATCTCTTCCTGCTCATTCACCCCCTCCCCTCAAGGTTTGAGTCACTAGAGTCTATTATTCTCTTTCACTGTAGGCTCATTAATGTTCTCTCATTATACTTACTGTTTCCTTTGACTCTATTGTTGTCGATGGCTAGCAACGTATTCTTGTATCTTGTCCAAGCTCATTGTTTTGCCTCCTACTCCTCTTTAGACAATAAATAATTCATGATACATAATTCTGCTTGGCTTCTTTTAAAAAAATCCAGTTTCATATTTTCCCTGGCTGCTGTTGAAATATGATTCCTGTTTTCATTTATTAATTTATTTACATTTACATTCAAATTCAACTGTTGACATGTGACACAACTATGAATGTCTGCACACTGACATTTTAACTTTATTCGCTTAGAGATTTTAAAATGATCAGAAGTAGCTGAGTCTATTAACTGCAAAAATATGCATGTAGTAGGTGTTAAATATGGTATCTTTTCAAAGATGACAACAAGTGTGAATGTGTATGTGTGTGTGTCTATATTTTGTCCCTAGGTGCTTGCCAGTCTCTCTGTTTCACTAAGATCTCACCTTAACAACAATGTCTGCACCATAACACTCTAACCCCGTTCTGCCAGTACAAATTTCAGCAGGAAATACATAGCAAACTAACATGACACATCTAAATCCTCCCTCTTCCTCTCTCTCGCTTTCGTATATATAAACCAAGGAAAATACACAAAAATGTACTGGCCTGGATTCAATCTAAATGTGCCCTCATCTGTGACTCAATTAAATGCAGGTGCCATTTTTCAAGGGTCTTGTGAATTCAGCAATCACCAAAATTAACTTTCAAGCTCCAGGTAACTGCCAAAATAAAGGAAACACTTGAATAAATGAAGGGTTCTGGCGGTTCTGTTATGATGTGGGGTGCACTTTCCATTGCATGGTTTAGATCCACTCAACCCCTTAGGGAGCAACTTAACGGTAATAAATACAAGGCCATGTGATGAGCTTCAACCAATGGTGAATAATTTCTATCCTGATGGGAGTGGTGTCTTTCAGGATGACAATGACCCCATCCACAGGGCACGACAGGTCACCGAATGGTTTGATAAGCATGAAAATGATGCAAACCATACAGTTGGTGTTTCCTTTATTTTGCCAGTTACCTGTATGTCCTTGAAGAAAACGACATGCACATATTGTATTTGCGAGTCAATGTTAATGACAAACGGTGATCAAATCAAGGACGTTATCCAGGATTTTCTATACACTGTCAGTTAAGCATTCATCTAGAATTTTATTCAAAATTATTCCGGTGCTTCTGAGACTGAATGTTTAGCTGGATTTTAAATACGCGAGTAATTAAGAGAACACCAAAACAAATGTAATTTCACATGGTCTCTTTTTAAACACTGGATTCATACAGAAAGGACCATAACCAATGGCATTTAAAAATGTACAATGACAAAAACTAATTAATAAAATTGAAATTATATATATATATATATATATATATTAAAAACAGAAGTCAAATGATTTTTTGCAGCATTAGCAAAAAAAGAATATTCATTGCAGTTAATGGCTTACAGGAGGAATAGAGGACTGCACAAACTGCTCATTTGAGATGGTGGTAGTGGTTGGGGGTTTGGGATAGGGAGGAGAGGGAGTGTTGGTAGGTAATATATTCTTACACAATACTGATGGTTAATTTCAGTGAGCATCACATTCATAATAATGTGTAAATATTCAAATAAATTCACTTAAGGACAGCAAGCTGGTTACCTTCCACCCAGCTCCCCTCCCTTAGAGTCCCTCATTGTCCCTCCTCTTCTCCTCTTTTTTCCCCCTTCTGCTCTACCTCTCCTCTCCTCTCTTCTAGGACTACATCCAGGGACAAACATGGCCACCTCCCAGGTCAGCATGGGAGGGGGGAGGGTCTGATCACAGCTAGGCTGTCAGTTCTGGTTCTGCCGAAAACACAGAACCCCCTTGGGGGTTGGGGGTTGGGGATTACCATGTGCCATGCCAGTTTGGGCAAAATGCTATTTTGGGAGCTGTCTCGCCAGGTGGAAGGGGCATAGGCGAGAGGGCGCTTGCGTTACGGGAGTGGAACTGAAAGGCCTCGCTCGTCATGCCGCAGCGGATTCGGGGGAAGGGGCGGAAGGCATGCTCGGCCTATCCACTTAGCCCCCTCCCCTTGTCCTCGCTCAGAGTTACGGCACAGCGCCTCAGCACCGCCGACGGGCGCAGACAGCGCTGAAACTCCTCAGCCTAATAACACTTTATGAAGGAATAGGATTCGTCCTGAATCAAGACAAATCGCTCACGTGTGGATTTGGCACAGGGTGATAGTCCTCCACAAACAGCATAGTGCAGTGCAGAGCAGCAAAGAAGAACAGAATAGTAAAGAACAGCACAGCTCTCTCGCTCATCCTGTGCATATTCCAGCCCTGGCCCTGGCCCTGGCCTCTTTTATATATATATACAGTACTGTGCAAAAGTCTTAGGCCACCCAAGAAAATGTTTGAAGCTATGTTTAAAGCTATTTATCTGGTCAGTGTTTATAAGCTTGGAAAAACACTATATAACATTAGAATAAATACAAATAAACATCTAATACAATAAAAAATATGATTTTATTGCATTTTCCAAAAAGTTATTGAGATCTTGTGATATCCTCCTTGAGGAACACACAGTATTAAATTGGTCACCTCAGAGCCCCGACCTCAACATAATTGAAGCTGTATGGGATTACTTGGACAGGGAAAAGAACAAAAAGCAGCCAAAAGTCAAAAGAAAAGTTATGGCAAATCCTGTAAGAAGCTTGGAAGAATTTACCACAGGACTATTTAACAGTCTACCAAAGCGAATTATGCATTCTAAGGGAGGCCTTGTTTTAAAAACACAATTAGTTTTTGTTACTTTTCATCAATGTTATATTGTGGGTTTTTTTTGACCAAATAAACTGCTCAGATAAATGGCTTGAGACTTTTGCACAGTACTGTATATATATAGCGGCACGGTGGTGCAGTGGATAGCACTGTCGCCTCACAGCAAGAAGGTCTCGGGTTCGAATCCAGGCCGGGGACCTTTCTGTGCGGAGTTTGCATGTTCTCCCCGTGTCCGCGTGGGTTTCCTCCGGGTACTCTGGTTTCCTCCCACAGTCCAAAGACATGCACGTTAGGCTAATTGGAGAGTCTAAATTGCCCGTAGGTATGAGTGTGTGAGTGAATGGTGTGTGTGCCCTGCGATGGATTGGCGACCTGTCCAGGGTGTATTCCTGCCTTTCGCCCCTATGCATGCTGGGATAGGCTCCAGCCCCCCGCGACCCTGACCAGGAATAAGCGGCTTAGATAATGGATGGATGGATGGATGGATGTATATATATATAAAACATTTTTTTTGCTGTTGCTGAACACAGGGGGCCACTCATGGGTCTGCTGTCAGTGGTTTGCTGATTGAATAGCTGGTCACAGCAGAGATAGACTTACGGAGTACAATTAAAGAATCTCTCCCACTGCTGCAGCAAATGTGTAGCTGCTTCTGGTGACCGCTAACAACACTTCAGAGCACTTAGTGCTGCGTTTAAGTCCACCGAGTGCCTCGGCGCTCAACTTCAATCATATTTAAGAAGCTCAGCTGTTTCTTGGAGTTTCATAAAGCATGTTTCTCATGGAGATCTGGCCCAGCGGAAAAGGATTTGAAACCTGTTCCCCATTTGTGCGTATTCTGCGTACGCTGTATCATTACATTACATTACATTACATTACATTACAGGCATTTGGCAGACGCTCTTATCCAGAGCGACGTACAACAAAGTGTTAACCGTAATCAAGAACAGTTTAGCTGAAAGCCACCCTAGCGGGAAGTACAGTTCCTAGGTGCTAGGAGCAACCACATAGTTAAACTAGGACCCTGTAGGTAAATCTGTAGCCACAATTCAAAGGTAGCAATAAAGCAATCAGTGCAGAAAATAATGCCTAAGCCTAATACAATACATAAACAAGTAGACATGTGTAATACTAAAGCAACTAACAAAACAAAAACAGGACTACGGGAGAGGTGCACCCTGAAGAGGTGAGTCTTCAGTCGTCGCTGAAGGTGGCCAGGGTCTCAGCTGTTCTGACTTCCACAGGAAGGTCATTCCACCATCGTGGAGCCAGAACCGACAGAAGACGTGACCGGGAAGCGCAGGTGCGGAGGGGGGGAGGTGCTAGGCGTCCTGAGGTAGCAGAACGGAGTGGTCTGGCAGCTGTGTAGGGTTTGAAGATCTTGAGGAGGTATGTTGGGGCTGATCCCTTGACTGCCTGGTATGCTAGGACCAATGTTTTGAATTTGATGCGAGTGGAGGGTAGTGAGCAGGGGGGTGACATGGGAGTATCTAGAAAGGTTGTAGACCAGACGGGCTGCAGTGTTCTGGATGAGTTGTAGGGGTCTGATGGCAGATGCGGGAAGGCCAGCCAGGAGCGAGTTGCAGTAGTCCAAGCGGGACAGTACCCTTTGCTTGGACCAGGAGCTGGGTAGAGTACGTGGTAAGGAAGGGATGGATTCTCCTGATGTTATACAGGAAGAATCTGCACGCCCGGCTTACCGCTGCAATGTTCATTGATAGGGACAGCCTGTTGTCCATCACCACACCGAGATTCATCGCGCAGGGTGATGATGTCACCAAGGTGTCACCTAGAGAAATATCATGTTTTGTCTTTATTCATATATTCAGTAATAACTGTTTCTTTGGAGAAATCATGTCAAATTTCAAATTTCAAATCATGTCAAATTTCTATATTATAATTATATATATATATATATATACGATTACTATAATTGAGTGGTCTATTAGTGGACACTCATTTTGAACCGAGTATTGTGCAATATGTGTGTGCTTGATCCATGAAAAAATATAATAATTATAATACGTTAGACTTTAGACTTTTGAACAGACAGAAAATGGCCTTGATTTATTTGATGCAGAGAGAGGACACACTCCTGCTCACATTCTTATGCTTAAGGGACATTTATTCAACCCGAGAACACTGCAAATTTACTGTCACACACAAAAATTCTTACACTGTCTGCAGATGATGAATTCTTGCACCAGAAAGAGGCCATGAGTCGTAATGAGAATCCAATCCTATACTCTACATACAGTTCTCCAGTATGGGACCTATTAAACAGATGGCAGCACACTAAAATGCATTGGGTCCAGGTCACTGTGTCCCCATGGGTCGGTCTAACTCAGGTTATCAGTGACATTAGGGCCATCTGCCTGACACACCAGAGTTTTTCATGTCTCATGTATGTGTGTGTATCTGTGATAGTGTGTGTGTGTGTGTGTGTGTGTGTGTGTGTGTGTGTGTGTGTGTGAGAGAGAGAGAGTAAGAGAGTCTGTGTGTGCATGTGTGTGTGTGTGTGTGTGTGTGTGTGTGTGTGTGCATGTGCTAGTGGAAATAAAATTGATATTTCAAATTGATATTAGTTTAATCACTCACTGTCACATTGGCAGAGACATCAGAGTGCACGTGAACGTCCGCTGCAGAAGGTGATGTCATCCCCCTGGAGCTTCAGTAAGAGTGTGATTGACTGGGGACCTTAGCCTTTAGCTCAGTGAGCCAATCATATCTCATGTGACGCATGACCAGCGAGGGTGGTGCTTTGGAAACTGCAGATCGTGAACTTTGTAGCAGTTCACTATCCCACAATGCTGTATGAATCCACATATGCAAAATTAAACCCTGCCGTTAATCAACATTGATAATTGGCGGCCGCTACTTCATCAATGTCCTGTCAAATGCCTCCGTCCCCAATGCCCTCAGCCTGCTGCTCCACTCGGCCAGGGTAACATCCATGCCGATTACGAAGTCGTTCATGTTCAGCGTGCTCTTTTGAAATGAACACACGAATGGCTGAACAGATGCTGCCATCCGGAGAAGGGGTGGAGAGGAGGGGAGGGGGAAGGGGATTAGAAAGAGTGTAAACCCCCTGATCAGAGCCATTTGATAGGTTTTAAGGAAGGAAGTAAATCTTTCTGAAGAAGAGGAAAAAAAAGGGAAGCCTGCTTTTATAAGTCTCATCTCCCATTACAATAACACCCTTGAGAGAGAATGAGCTCCATGCCTCAAACGTGACAAGCAGGTCTCTGTGATTGCATTATCCCCCCCTTTCATTATGGCCTACCGTTTAATTCTCAGGGACTGCTTATCCTAATCCAACTGGGATGTAGATGCTGTCCCCCCAATTCCTCCGTCTCGAACAATTTCCAATTCAATTCAGAAAGCTTTGTTGTCATGACACGATGACTCTCATATTGCCAAAGCGAGCGTTTACACATATGGCATATCGACAGATTTACGTCCAGACATGTACGATCTATGTTCAGACATAAGACGCAGAAAGACCTAGATTTTCAGACATAACAAACAATATGATATAACATATAGATAACATTAATGAACTCATTACAAACTATGAGCAGCCATCCCTTGTCCCTGTTTGTGGCAGGTGGCTCCATACTGCGCTGTCAATTTGGCACATTCCCTCTTTTCCCTTCATAATTAGATAAGGTGATAAGGGAGCCCTTGGTGGTGTTTGAGATGTTGAAATCTAACTAGAGAGTCTAACTCGCTCTCTCTCACTCTCTCCCTGTCTGTCTGTCTCTCTTCTTATCTCTTTCACATGCTCTGACAGAAGCACACGCAAACACACACACACACACACACACACACACACACACACACACACACACACACACACACACACACTGGACTGCAGACAGTAGATTTTTATTTTTGTTATGAAACTGACTGTGAACACTGCCTGTTGAAGTGGCAAAATTAATTTGACAACTTCAAATATACGTTTACCCATCTTGAGACAAATTCTTAATTTCTGAGTGTCTCCATAACTTTGTTAACCTTTCTAGGTTATCTGTAGTAACTAACCATTCGTTTATTAGCAGAGCATATCTCTGGAAGTTGGGCACAGTTATACTACATTGTATAATAATACAGTGGAACCTCGGCCCGCGAACGCCCCTACTCACGAACAAATCGGCCCACTCAGCATTGTTTACACACTTTCTCGAACAAATTTTTGCATTATGGCTCCCAAGAAAGTGAAAAGTGCTACTGATAGTGGTGTTAACAAGCCCAGTAGAAACGGTGCCAGCCATCGAACGATACAAAGAAGAGAAAAACAAAAACACACAAACTCTCCTCGCCTCTCCTTCGGGCTTCCTCTATAATTAAGGTTATCTTTTTTATTCCTTTTAAGGTTATCTATTTTTCTATATTTTTGCCACACATAAACCCATAAAAACGTTTTAAAAAAAGTGTTTCTGGGGCTGGAGAATGGATTAATTGGATTTACATTAATTTCAATGCAAAAAATTATTTCGGTTCGCGAACATTTCGGTTCGCGAACGGAGTCAACGAACGAATTAAGTTTGTGGGCCGAGGTGCCACTGTAATCACAATCATAATGATAAACAGTATAACTCCATCATCAACAAGCAACTCTAAAGACTGTCAACGTGTGAGTGGGAATTACTGTGTTGGTGGGGGTCTGTGGGTCTGCATTAAAAAACCCTGTTTCGACACAATAATCTGCTAATTGTAGCAGTTAATTTAAACTTTTACCTGATTGGCCAGTTTCCCCATTGACTGGTTGATTGATATTTTACTTAACGGGTCGATCGATTGGCTGCTTGACTGATTGAAGCACATTTCGACTCAATGCAAAGTCAATCAAGACGCTCATTTTCATCTACCGTGGTTGTGAGATATGGAGGCAGCTTATAGTTCTGGGGTGAAAAAACATCAGTATTCAGAGAGAGGCGCAGAAGCCAGAGGGGGGCGAGCCATCAGATGTGACCGGAGAGATCTCATTAATGGGTGCGGAGTGGAGGCATTTACCAGGGCCCGCGCTTGGCCTAACCTGGCTGATTCACAGTGATTCTGCCACGCTGCAGTCCGCCGGCTGCTGAGAGAAGGCACGTTATTGCCGCTCAAACTCTTAATGAATACAGTTCCCTACAAACGCACGGGCTCCTCTTTAATCAAGTCCAGCCGTGATGATTCACACTGACGGAGGCGTGCCATCTGATTACACACAGGGCATGATTCTGTGGACTGACCATACACACTCAAACAATATTTATTCAATTATATTTTCAAAAGCAGAATGTTTTATACTGTAAATATGTATATACTGTATATATATATATGTGTGTGTGTGTGTGTGTGTGTGTTATTTCTGTAATATATTTCATGTATTTAGAATGTATTTAGAATACATGCTTAAATATATTTTGTGTTTGCATGTGTGTGTACAAGGTTTGTGCATGTGTGTACAAATGGCTGCGAGTGCATTTCAGTTGAGTGCTGTCAAAATATTACTTTTCATGGCCTTTGGAAAAGGTGGTTGATGTAGATAAATGCCAACGACGAAAGGCATAGACCCCGCCCCTTCCTGTTGAAATTCCCCGAGCTCTGCAGCCCCTTCCACTCCTGTGAAACCTTAATTATGTCAACACCATTAACATGCACAAGAGCCGCGATGCCTTTCACAAGTGTATAATTACCATGTCTTCATCAGAGCGGTGAGATGACGGAAATATGGTGCTTTTGAGAGGTATAAATAGCCTCACTCCCTGTGGCAGCAGTGCTGTGTGGAGGTACAGGGAACTAGGCTAATCATTGGTGGAACACAGTTATTTTATTCTCGACCAAACTACTTTTTTATTTATCCTTTATTTAACCAGGTAGGTCTCAACTCAATTCTCTTTTGCAATGACAGTCTGGGGGCTCAAAGTGGGCAGGGAATGCAGGGATTGTTCAGCCAATCAGATGCAGGGGATGACTAGTTGGCCAGATGTAGAGAGATAGTTTTGTCTCTTTACAAAACTGCCATGGGATCTTTAATGACCTCAGTTTAACATCTCACCTGAAGGATGGCATCTTCTACAGCACAGTGCCCCCATCATTGGATTCATATTTGGTCCAGAGGGAAGAGTGCCCACTACTGGCCCAACAACACCACTTCCAGCAGCAACTTAGTTTTCCCATGGGGTCTCCGATCCAAGAAGTAACCTAGCCCAACCCTGTTTAGCTTCAGCAGTTTGACATGAGAAGGGTACAGGGTGGTATGGCTGCTTAGCTTCAGCAGTTTGACATGAGAAGGGTACAGGGTGGTATGGCTGCAGATAAAATGTTATGACTGAAGCAATCTTTCCAGTAAACATTTTTATATAAGCATTTATCAGCCTGTGTGAATGCTTATGTAAAACTAAGCCTGCACAACATGCATGGATGTCAAATTCCATCAAAAATAAACTCACCAATGTCCTCTTCATTCATGCTGAATTTCCTCTGCTCCTCAGCACCGCTCCATATTTATTATGTTACGGAAATAATCAACATAATATATTACATTATGGACCCGGGTGTATAATGTGTAAGTGTCTAATTAAACTTGTCCTTTTTCTGCCCGTGCAATCGTTTTTCAAATTAAGAGTCTGTGCGTGTTGCACTGCGTCTGTGTGAACGGTTGATGTGTCAGAAAGTGAAGCTTCTGATTCGCTGACTCTATTAGCATTGCTGGTGCCGCCTGCTTAACATGGCCCTGCAGTGCACTTCTGACACCTGTCCTTCCATCTAACGCATACCGTGCTTTGAATGTAAAAGTAACGCCACACAAGGAAAGAAATGTCAAGGTTGGGCCTTGTGCAAACGGGTACCCACCGACAGTGTTCGCAGAATGTCCTAGAGGATAAGGGCCACTCCTTTTGCCCTTTTCCACTGCAGAACTGAACTGTACTGGACCAAAGTCCAGAAACGTGATTCCACATTCCCATTGCCAGCAGATGTGTTCTTGTAGTTCCTGAACCTACTTTTTGGTCCCTGCTCATGAGGTGGTACTAATCATAACATCAAGAACTAGAAGCAGGAGATGGGTGGAGCTAGCAATACTGTACACCATTTGATTAGTCAACTGCTGTCATACAATCCTCACATGCCATGCTCAGACAAACCGGAAAGCTGGAATATTGTACACATTTTTAAATTACATCAACGTAAAACGGTTTCTTTCATCACTTCAGACAATAACTGCTACATCTTCAGGTTCCGGAAGTCAGATGAAGTCAGATGGAAACCAAAGAAAATTGATTCAAGCTCCATATAGTTCCAATGGTTCTTGGAACAAGTGGTTCCCGTACCATTTTATGTCATGGAAAAGCAACACTTTTACACTGTCGCCTGGTACATTTCAGGAAACAATTACCCGTACAACTCTGCACAGTCTTCACCAGTAGCATAAATGACCTCTAAATGTCCAACCCGACCTTCATATCTATGATATCTCTCTCCAACACAATATCATCAACAACCTCTCGAATGCTCAACCCCCACCTTCTGTTTCGCACAAAAATGTCATGCTACTGAACTGGAAAGATAAGGATAAGGTATCTCAAAGTCGCCGGCTAAATCTTGTAGAGAGAATACATCTCACGGCAAAGCACATCCACAGATGCACACGATAAAATCAAAAGATTTTGAGGCTAATTGGTACCCTTTTTTGACATTCCTACCATCATAAAAGCATAATAATCAATCTCACTCTATTACTTTTTTAAATTGTTATATATTTTTTTTCACTTCCCTTCTGAATCCACCCAATTACAGATATCACAATCAAATGAGATTTTCCATTAGAACCTCACTTTAATAATTAATTTAATGGACCCCCCATAACCTCTCTCCCTCTTTGCTTACTTATCTATCCTCAGTTTTAAATTTGAATCTCTACCCTCACTTACAAGTCTTATTTTTTTCTTCTCCATTACCTTAAATGCCATTTTTTTTCCATCCATTAATTTGGCTCATATGTACCTGTACCATTAGCACTCCAACTATTTTAGAATCAAATAAAAACATAAATTGGTGTGATTTCTCAAACGATGTCCAATACTTTTCAATTTATAAAAAACAATATGGATGGGAAAAGAAGAGAAGCAATGTCTGAGATGGCAGGAGGTCATTTGTGTACTTCATAAAAAAGGACATTTCATATAAAAGCCCTCTTGACAGACATGATATTTACCTAATGAAAAAGAGAGTAGACGCTATGATGAAAGTAATAATAACCTTTATTTGATTTTTAATGAATGAATACGAGGGTCCCTGAATAAACACAGGCCAGATAATCTACCTGGCTGCAATGCTGAAACGCAGGGCCACCAGGACCTCAAACTTTATTCGACATAATAAAATCCAGACTGAAATCAGGATGAATGACTGGCTGGGGTTCCGAAATGAGAGCTACACACCCCCCCCCCGACAGGGCCAACAGCCTGCCTTAGAGACACTCCCCCCACACACACACACTCCTCTGAGCCTGCCTCTGGCTTCTCCTTTGGGCCCCAATGGAAAACATACATTTGCTATTATATTGTGTGTGTGTGTGTGTGTGTGTGTGTGTGTGTGTGTGTGTGTGTGTATATATATATATAGTATGTATCTCAAATAATCAACAGTACTCATTTTTGGACTGATTTTGCGTAAAACCCCATTTTATGCTGCTGCGGGGACATTTTTAACAGCTTTGGAACACACACACACACACACACACACACACATTCGGTCTACCGGTCAAAAGTTTTAGAACACCCCAATTTTCCAGTTTTTACTGACATTTAAGCAGTTCAAGTCCAGTGAATAACCTGAAATGGTACAAAGGTAAGCGGTAAACTGCCAGAGGTTAAAAAAAAGGTTTACGTTACCAAAAACGGATAAATAATGTATATTTTTTGGCAGTGAGTAGTTTCCTACACCATCAAAAGGCACTTGGAAACTGGAGGAAACTGTGACAGGAAGAGATCTGGCAGACCCAAAGCCAAAACAAAATCAGAAGACAAGTTTCTGAGAGTCAACAGCTTGCTTGATAGGCGGCTCACAGGACAACAGCTTCAAGCACAGCTTAACACTGGTCGAAGTAAGGAAGTCTCAGTTTCAACTATGAAGAGAAGACTTCGAGCTGCAGGTTTGACAGGTCGAGTGGCAGTATGAAAGCCATTGCTAAGATGGCAAAATAAGAAAAAGAGGCTTGCCTGGGCCATGAAGCACCGCCAGTGGACTACTGAAGACTGGAAGAAGGTCTTATGGACCGATGAATAAAAATTTAAAATCTTGAAATGTTGAAAGGTTTTTGTAGGCCGTTGAGTAGGCAAAAGGATGGTTCCTCAGTGTGTGACACCAACTGTCAAACATGGAGGAGGAAGCGTGATGGTCTGGGGCTCTTTGCTAGATCCAGAGTTGGCGAGTTGCACAGAGTGTCTGTTAACCCACGTTAACCCATTACTTGTTCCCTGAAAAGGTCCTTTTTATAACTTATAACTTTTTTTTAAATTTCCATTATTTTTCATTTTTTGGTAACCTAAACTTTTTTTTTTTTTTTTACTCTGGCAGTTTACCGCTTACCTTTGTACCATTTCAGGTTATTCACTGGACTTGCACTGCTTAAATTTCAGTAAAAGCTGGAAAATGGGGGTGTTCTAAAAGTTTTGACCGGTAGTGTATATTCAATCAAACATTACACAATTGTACATGAGCACTTTATGACGGTCATATTATTACAACTTGATATCTTATTCCTGGCGTCTATCTCCAACTGGGTTTTTATGTAAATGAGGTAATATTGTCAGGGGTGGTTCAATCCTTAGACCTGGGTAAAGTAATATTATCACTTATTAATATCATCATTCATTATCATTTATTTATTTGGCAGACACTCTACAAGGTTATGCTGATGCCAAATTGACCATATAAAAGAAGAGCAGTGGCAATATAGGACTGAGGAGGCAGAATTACGGTGAAATAGTCACAGGTGAAAAATAACCTTAAAAATATAGTGTCTAACAATTACCCTCAGCAGCAATATAACTGCATCATAACGGACCGAGCACAGCGCCTAAACAATGATTTAGAAAAGTGACATTGCCCGAGGTCATAGTGTTTTCATGCCGCCAAAGATTTCAAATCGAATGATAATATAGTACTATATAATAACAATCGTTGTTGGCAATAATGTCTGAATTAATAATTGTTATTGTAGGAAATAAGTGATGATAACATGGGCGGTAGTCTAGCATGCTTGGCTGCATATCGATCCGTGGCCTTTGATCAGCGTGCGAGAGCGCGAGAGAGAGAGAGAGCGAGAGCTGGTGGACCCAGCAGCTGTCTGTATGTATGTGCGGTTCTTATCTCCGTGCGCTTATACCCGCAGTGGTTTTGACCTTGCCCGCGCGATATTTTACACAGGAGGGGGAAATCAATTATTACAGTCCTGCGATAAAAACAGATGCCAGCGCAGCATGTGGAGAAAAGGCGTGTGGCTGAAAGATCTCCTACAAGACAAGGGGGAGGGAGGTCTGAAGTGGGGCACACAAACACACACACACACACTCCCTCTCATACACACACACGCTCTTTCACACACTCGTAAACTTTCATACACTTGCACACACACGCCCTCTGTCTCACACGGACACACACACACATCTTTTATACATACTGTATATGCATATATACTACCTAAAGTTTTTAGTTTTTTTACCTCTGGCAGTTTACCGTTTACCTTTGTACCATTTCAGGTTATTCACTTGGACTTGTATACTGTATATATTGGTATATATTACTTTTTGAAAAGCTTCTCTCAGCACCATGAACACTAGAGAAGCTTTTCAAAAAGTAAGAACACTCACTGGACATGACCCAAAACCCAAGTTAGCTGCAATAACTGACCCTGCCTCATTTGCTGAAGACCTAAACACCTTCTACACACGGTTTGACACCATCAACTGCTCAGAGGAATGCAAGGCGCTACTGGAGACCCTATCCATCCCGGAGCCAGTACACCCTGCTCCCTTCACAGTGGAGGACGTGTGCCGGCAGCTGAGCCGGTGCAAGTCAGGCAAGGCTCCAGGGCCGGATGGCATCCAGGCGCGGGTGCTCAAGGACTGTGCCACTCTCCCATCATGCACTCCATCTTCTGGGAATCCTACAGGACAGCTTCAGTGCCCACGCTGTGGAAAACATCCACCGTCATACCGGTACCCAAGAAACCCCGCTCCTCAGAGCTAAACCACTATCGGCCAGTTGCACTCACCTCAATACGCATGAAGTGCCTGGAAAAACTGGTGCTTAACATCATCCTTCCAATTGTCGGACCACAATTGGACGGCAACCAGTTCGCCTACAAGGCCAAAAGAGGGACTGAGGATGCTGTGGCATGCCTCCTCCACTCCCTTTTACAACACCTGGAATCACCCAGTAACTTCGCCAGACTCCTCTTCATCGATTTTAGTTCTGCTTTTAACAACATCCAGCGCCACCAGATGATTAGGAAACTCCACCACCTCAATGTCCCTCCACTTCTCACTCACTGGGTACACAGTTTCCTCAGTGAAAGACCACAAACAGTTAGAGTGGGCACTGTAACATCCTCAACCACCATCACCAACACCGGAGCCCCACAAGGTTGTGTCCTGAGCCGCTTCCTGTTTACCCTCTATACCAATGACTGTGTCAGTTCCTCACCCATCACTACATACTTCAAATACTCTGATGATACTGTCATACTTGCACTCCTCAATGACAATAACTCTGTTTTAGGCTACCAAGACTCCATCTCCCATTTTACACAGTGGTGCAGAAACAACTACCTGGAGCTGAACGTAGAAAAAACAAAATAACTGTTAATTACTTCCAGTACACACAGCACAGCCCACAACTCCACCCACAACCCCACCTGTATCAACAATAAAGCAGTTGAGATGGTGGAGTGCTACAAATACCTTGGACTCACCCTGGACAATAAACTGAGCTTTGATCAACACACCACTGACATCCATAAACGCGGCCAACAAAGACTTTCTGCCATCCGCAAACTCAGAGCACTTTCTGTTGCCCCCCACCTTCTGTTGCTGCTTTACCAAAGTATACTTCAACCCATTCTCCTTTACTGTTCCCCTTGTTTTTCAACATGCTAACTGTTTCCAACAGGAACAAACTCACATGCATTACACACAATGCCTCCAAAATTATTGGCCTCCCCACCCCCAACCTCTCAGACCTCAACAGCAGAGCCATTACACGCAGAGCACATACCATTGCACATGACCCCAGCCACCCCCTCAACCCATTCTTCACACTACTTCCATCAGGTCGCAGATATAGAACCCTTGCCTGGAAACGGGCACGCATTGCCAGGAGTTTTGTCCCCTCTGCCATAGCATCACTGAACAAAATACCTTGGTAATGATAATGTGTAGATGAATATGACTGTGTATGTAGGCAAAAATGTGGATGTACCCATGTGGGCGCATATTTAATGTATGTATATGTAATAGTGGTGTGTAAATTTGTATTCATGTAATTTATGTGAGGTTTTTGGACAGACTGTGGCAACAAATTTCCTGTAAAGGACAATAAAGAATCTATCTATCTATCTATATATATTAAAGATAGCAGTTGGGGAGACATTCATAAACAAACCTTATTCACTGAGAGGGCTGTATAATATATGGTATATACTGTACAATTACTAATGTGTTTCTTATTATTAATAATAAGAAGAAGACGATAAATGAAGAAGTCCCAAACATTGCATTGGAAAAAAGTATTTGCAATGGTCAAACATGATGTCTAGAAATAAATGCGGCTTGAAATGTATTGACATTACGGTGGGGGGTGAGGGACGGGAGTACGGTCAAATCGTGAGTTTGAATCCTGCAGCGTAATGACATACCCACGGTGGTGAAGAACACGAACATTAACGCACTAAACGGCAGCAATTACAGTTAAGCACAGCACCACCACAATTGAACTAGGTCCCTGTTGTGCCATGCAGAGACAGAGAGAGAGAGAGACTCTTTTAAGAGACACGTGTGTATTCTGTGGCATGAAATGATTTACTGTAATACGCTGTCTCTTTACTGCTGTGGATTTATACAATACGCAAATATATACATTAATGTTTATAGGTAACGGTTAATATGACAGCCAGTGTTTTATAATGGTTAGGGAACTGATTCAGGAACTGGGCTTCTAACTCAGAGGTTGTAGGTTCAATCCCAGATGGGGCAATGTCATTATACCCTTGTGCTTCGGTAAAATATCAGTGGATAGCGTATAGACGTGTAAGCTGTATATGTAAATTGTTCTGCTTAATAGAATGGGCATTTACCTCATTAAACATTAAACATTAAACAGTCCAGAACTGATGATCGGGAACTACTGATCTCAGAACAGCCCAGTGAGGGCTGAAGGTGGGACCTTTATTATGAGGGGATGAATCACCGGTCACCCAGGGTCAGTGAAAGTCACCACTGATCTGCCCACAGCAAAGAGGAGAGCAAGCACTTTGCGTACAGCTGTGAGTGGGGCCAAATCAGCTAATTAAGTGGATCTCTAGTCAGTTTCAGGCCAACCGCAGTTAACAACACTGACTATGACACCAACATCAGGAAAAGCTGGCCCGAGAGCTGTGGAAAGAGATGTTTGTGCACGCTGTTGGTCAGAACAAAGTTGAATTTGGGGACGTAACGTGAATGAGATCAGAAAGCAGGCATGTTGTGTCTATCTCTACCAAGTGACTTGGATAGCTTGGACAGCTTGGATAGCTTAGATTATTATTATTATTAATAATAATGATAATAATAATAATAATAGTTGCTTTGAGAGGTTTCTGACCAGGCCACTTCCTCTAACTGCATTCTGAAGTGGCCCCGCCTCTCCAGCTAGGGACTCCTCCCCCTTTGACCAAACTCGCTGCAGGTCCTCCCCTGATTCGCCGTATTCTCGCCCCCTCTCGCCCCACGCAGCCGCTCCAGTCCCTGTAGACCACACGCGCTCCCCCGATGGACTGCCGATCGCCTGTCACTTCTGATTCCAGCCCAGACGACTCTCATGCCTTGTGACGAGGATGGGTTTTTCTCCTAGCTGTGGCGCCCGCCATGTCAAAATCAATCGCCCGACTGGCGAAAGAGATGGACGCGCCACTTTAATATGGATTCCAAACTGACTGTGATTACAGAGGCCAGACCTAGTTTTTTTATTTATTTGATTCCCCCCCACATCTTCTTCCAGGTTGGTGGTCAATTGTACTGTCTCCTGGTTGAACTACCCCTTCCCCTCTTGTACTGTTAGTTCGCTGCCACAACTCTGGGACCGGCAGTGACAACCGCCGGACCGCCAGAACTCACCAAACCATTGACCGTCCCTCCAAAACACACAGAGCTGCTTGCAAACCCATACCGGCTTCCCTCCCTCCACCAATCGCCGCCCCCTGAACGGGACTCCTGGCCATAGCCTTACCGGCTGTGCCACTCGGGGGTTTCGTTACAGAAGAAGCACGCCTCAGCTCTCTTTCATCCACCCCTCCCTCCCTTCCCCGCACCATGTAATTCTCCATCACCTAACAGAGCCCAAAATGAAATCTCTCCCTTCCTCCTTCCATCTCCTCCTCTTGTTTCTGTCGAAACTTCTACCGTGTTGAGTCACTCACAGAGACGATGCATTCCGCTGAAAGGAACAGATGGAAATTCAGAACAAAAGCAAAGGTAAAAATACATCTCAAGCAAAACTTGGGTCAGAGTGGCACATTTTTCTCGTGTACTCGCAAGGACAGTTTCTTTGCAAAGGCATAGCGGCATGTGCTAGCATCCACTATAGGAGTGCGCTCAAGTCTCACAAAAGGCAACGCGCTTCCGTTTTAACTTTCTGTTTAATGGCCTTTGTTGAATCTGTCAAAACGAAACAGAGCACGGAAAGAGGATAAAGAATGCGCACGGAAGACACTGGGAAGAGATTAATAGACTTTCAAGTAAAGTAAAATGCAATATGCTGCACAGTATTCAGAAAACCACAACACAGGTTTAAACATTTCAGTTACATAATTATCTGTGAAAATGGTGGTGCCTTTCCTTGCCTCAAGGGCGGGCTAATTATGAACCGCTCTTCATGTGCATTAGCTTATTACCTTACACATTTAACTTGAAGCGAAGGTCAACTTCTTTCCCTTTGTTCCCCCGTTTTCTGCTTTTAAGACAAATTGGGCAGTTCTTTGAACATGAAACCCAGGGGGAATGGTTGAACGGAACAGGCATTTACAGATCAGCCTACTAAAGGCCAAATGGTTCACCTTGTACTCCTTTCCGGGGTTTTTCAAACTACCAAATTTCAATCCACCCTTTACTTAAAATCCGTGGTGAGTTATGAAAGGAAAAACATGTTTAAAGAAACTGTGACCTTGAGCTGTGACCTTGACGCGACCTATGACACACCGTATGTATTGGTGCAAGTTATCTCGTGAGTCGCTCTGCCATCTTGTAAGTCGCTCTGGATAAAATGTGGTGAACGAGGTGAAACAGCCTACTGGACAGGTGGGAAGTGAGGTGAGACGTCCTGCTGCAGTGCTCTTCCAAGCAATGCCACTCTACCTGAAAGGCATGATCTCAATATTTTGACTCTTGAACTGTGCCACATACTCTGCAAGAAGACTGTTTTTTGTTTAAGTGATCATGTGGCATACACAGGCCGTGGGAACACCGATATGACACCACTGCAGTATCCTGCTCTGTAGAGTTCTGTTCTTTGTATAGGTGAACATGTCACATATGCAGGCTGTGGCCAAAAAAGGTGGGAACACCAGTATGAACACCATATGATACCACTACGGTATTCTGCTCTGTAAAGTTCTCCACAGGCCGTTCTTGATGCAACTGCCTGCTCACGCAATAGATTGAAATTTCCAGTCAATTGATTTAGAGTTGCTCGCCTGTTCAGCCTTGCACCTCAAGCTAATGCACAATCCAGGAGTATGCGCTTCCGACCACAGTTGATGAGTTCCATGCCAACATCAGCAGGTTGAACTTTCTTCATCACTGAAGCTCCTGCCAAACATGCCCCAACAATCACCCCTTTTTCGAAGTCAACAGCCCATCTACACGTTTTTCCTCCTGAAGGGATTCAGTTCAAATCAATACAATATCAACAAAAATAAATGAACTGCAGCATGCTACTCTCGAAGGATTGAGGAAACATTGTTCTGAGTGTATTAGTATACGAGTATATTATTTTACTATGCCAATTTCGTTTCACAGAACACTGAAGAAGGCTTTGGCCAAAATGTTTGCACTTATTTCCCTCATGCTCAATAAAATTTAAAACGTCACAGAATTATTTTCCGAATTTTTGATTGCGAACCACTTCTTTTTCTTTTGATTTATTACCTGGGTGAACGCACCAAGGAAACAGTTTCAGGAACTTAAAAAGTATTGCGAGCACAATGGTCAACCTCTCAAGAATTTTAAGCATTACTGCGATTGAAAGGAATTGCACACATTTTTAAATGTTTCTTTACTCCCAATTTGGAATGCCCAATGGCAGTCTGGCTTTGTTACAATCTCATTGTTGTGATGTTGTCAATCAGTTCTGCAGAGTGTAGACAAGAATGCATGTCAATCAAAGTGGACTGCATCAGCTGATATGCGCAGCCATTATGCTAGAGATCACTCCCTGCGCAGCTGGCACAGACACACCGCCGACACTTGATTGGCCAGAGGGGTTGCTCTTGGGCAGTGAAACAGTAACACCCCTGCTGACTGAAACCCTCCCTCCTTTGGAGACACTATGGCTAATTACACGCAATCCTGCAGCGCGTGGTCAGCATTTGATACCAGACCATGGGGCAGGTCACAGCACTGAAACCCAGCGTATCCGCCAGCCCCCAAATTGTCTGATTTTCATTAAAGCTGCAACTCACGATAATATATTTAATGAATTTTCTTCATAACATAAGGAGAAAAAACTAACAGCAAATATGACAGCAATACTATTTAAATTACTCAGAAAATTGTCTTTATTTTTACAAGACATAAAAGAATAATGAGAGAAAAGAGTTAATTCATCTACTACGCTGAAGAAAACTTTTTTGTTTTCAGCCAGTGGGAAGGAAGACCAGATGGTAACCCAGGGCAACACCATCTCATGTCACTGAAGTGTTTATGAACAGGATGTCAGATTGTTTATGAACACATTTTTAGAAAGGATGTCAAAACTGAAAAAAAAAAAATGTCACTGTGGTATAAAACAGGATGAAAATATTGGCTGGGTGTTTATGAAGATATTTTGACCTTCTGTTTGAACAGGATGTCAGTGTGGTATAGTGTTTATGAACAGGATGTCAGTGTGGTATAGTGTTTATGAACAGGATGTCAGTGTGGTATAGTGTTTATGAACAGGATGGCAGTGTGGTATAGTGTTTATGAACAGGATGTCGGTGTGGTATAGTGTTTATGAACAGGATGGCAGTGTGGTATAGTGTTTATGAACAGGATGTCAGTGTGGTATAGTGTTTATGAACAGGATGTCAGTGTGGTATAGTGTTTATGAAACAGGATGTCAGTGTGGTATAGTGTTTATGAACAGGATGGCAATGTGGTGTATGGTGTAGTGGGCTGACATTGTTGGATTGTATAGACCCCCATCATCTAATGATGTGTCCTCTGAACATTTAACTGAACTCTTGAAAGAATGTGACCACAATAAGGAGCTCATTCTTATGAGTGGTTTTATTTTGAACTGGTCTGGCAAGTCAGAAAATAAAAAGTTGAAGGTTATCAGAGACAAATATTATCTAGATAAATTAGTCAATGGTCAAACAAGGAAAAACACAATTAAACTTGATATTTTTAAATAAACCGGAGCAAATGACTAAAACATATAATTTGAAAGCTGGGATCTCAGACCATAATTTAATACTATTTCCAAGGAAACTTTCTAAACACAGATTCAGTATTCCAGGAAAGCAAAACAAATATTTTTTACTGTATACCTAAGAAAGATCCCATTCATTTTGAAAATCAATGAAATCAAATTAAATGGGATAATCTTCTGTCCTCAAATGACCTAGACTGGACTAGACCTAAATGACTGCAATATGCTCAAAAATCTCTGAAAGATGAATTCACAAAGAAATGTAATGCTAAATATGAATGTAAACACAATCTTCCTTGGCCAAAAAACACATTACAGCAGTTAATGAAGAAAGAGACGTGGCACTGAAAAAAGCATTAAAATCAGGATTAGATACTGACAAAATGATATTCAAAGGGCTAAGTAAGCAAAGGCCAACTTCTTCATTAGCAATATGAATGAGGCAAGGGGAAACTGTAAACTGATTTGGAAAAGCATAGATAATCTAACTGGCAAGGGACACACGGACTACCGTTTCTGGGGAGACACAACTAAAGGTACAGGGAAGACTACGTCAGGATAGCTAGTTAATTATCTCAACTTTTAATGATTTATTTCTGGATTTTGTTCAAGAGTTGAATCACAATGAGAGAATTTAATATTAAACCATGTATTGATTATCTCCAAGTTTTACATTTTTCACCAACTACAGAGGATAAGATCCATAATATATTGAGCTCTTTGAAAAATGTGAAAGCTAAGGATGTGTTCAGCTTTGATACCGCATTTTTAAAGAGGAACAAAGATAGATTGATAGTGATAGTGTTATACATTGATATGGTACTTTTTGTGCTCTTCACAACATTTTTAAATGCACACTCATCTTCACAGAGCAGTCCTCTCTTAATCAAATCAGCTCAATCTCTCCCTCAGAAAGCCTCTCGACAGCAACGTATTTTGAACACCGCATGTACCAGTTTAACAGATGTTAAGCGACTGGTAATTTATAGATTCATAACGTCACAAAGAATTTGTATCGCTGTGACACAAATCAGGCTGCTAAATGCTAAATCAAGCTGGGCCGTTTGGCTCGAACCTCGGGATGCCACACTTCGTGTAGGAGGGGTTCCCCCTGGGAATCGCACCTCTAAATGAGCAGCGGGGGTGGATGATGTACCGCCAGACCTTAGAGGCACCCCCGTCGCTGCATGTTTCATCACAGGGAGAGAAAGCAGAGCGGAGCCCAGGTCCCTGTTTAAACTCCCACAGCCACCCCCCTTTAGGGTGACCCCATTCAAACAGGCCAAACGCAGGACAGGAAAGGAATAATCAAAATAGCAATTTTAATAAATGCGGGACAGCGAGTCAAAATGCGGGACATCTGCTCAACCTACCCAACCCCCCCTGAATACCTACAGTACCAGTCAAACGTTTGAGCACACCTACTGGAAACTATGGTTTATCTCATAATTGACAATGTTTTACACCGTATACGTTTCTGTAAATACTTGAAAATTACAAAAAACGCATGTAACAATAAACAAAAGGAACATCAAAGCAATGTTCAAGAAAATTGAATTGAAAATTGAATCTTGGATTCCTCAATATAGCCACCCTTTGCCCCATAAACATGGGCCATTTGGTTAATACATTTCTGTAGAAAATCACCCGACATGTCTTCCCAGCTCTCCTGCAGCAATTCCCAGAGACACTTGTGGGGTACTTTGCTTTGCCTCTTCTGTCCAGTTCGTCCCATGCAAGTTCTATGGGATTGAGGTCTGGACACTGGGCAGACCAGGTCATTAGTTTGAGTTGTCCTTCACGTTCCTCCTTCACCAGATAGTTCTTGTACAACTTCAAGGCGTGTTTGGGGTCATTATCTTGCTGAAGAATGAAGGAGTGCCTGGTTAGCCGTAATCCAGATGTGAGGTGTACTCAAACTTTTGACTGGTACTGTACATCATCCCTCTCACCCGACTCAAAGTAGGCCTCACCTCTCAACCCTTACTGAAGTGTTTGAATGTGTAATTAAAACTTTTTAATGTACGGAAAAAAGAAACGCATCTAGACAAATGCAGTTTGTAACTTACCAAATGCAAATGCCTATGGAAAGTGTGCATAATATACATAATATAATATAAAGTTGTATATTTTCACATGCATCTCACCGCATAGTTTTGGAACCACTCTAGCACAAGCACTGGGAATCGTGTGTGGAGGGGCCGGGCGGGTGGGCAGTGTAATGTAACGGCAGGGAGGTTTTCCAAATTAGTGTGCGAATTGCTCTACGATTATGTGGCTTAGGGTTCTTCAATGTTGTGGGGCGAGCATTCTGTGGCTTTGGCACAAAATGGCTGCCATGCATCACCCAGGTGGATGTCACACACTGGAGGAGGTTGAAGAGTTTCCTTCCCTTCACTCTACATGTCACATTAAATTTTAAGCATTTAGCAGATGCTGTTATCCAGAGCAACCTACAAGATGTCCATTAATACAATCTAAAGCGTATTGAGATCCTGAGATGAAAGACCCTCTATGCATGCAATCTATTATTATTATTATTATTGCTGGCTCATGGTTATCCATGTGTAAGGGGAGATAACATCTCAGCCCCTTTGTTCGGCTTCACACTGCAGAAGGCTCTTTGCTCCTGTTCATAATGAAAACGTCTTTGTGTCAGGAGATCTCACAGAAAAACACATAACCGCGTGTTAGACTGTTAGACTGCCGTCTGTCACATATCCGCCGGTTCCCACCTCCGCTGTTCTCATGCCCTTGTATCAGTATTGAAAAAGAACAAGAAGGAAAAGAAATAAAGCCCTGCGTCTGCTCGAGTGGAAACACAGCGCAGTGACGGAATGGAAGGGAGACCTGGCTTTGCCTCGCTTCCCTGCAGGGGGAGAACGATGTCTGCCGATCTCGGCCGCTGCTTTTCCAGCTCAGCGCAGGCGAGCTGACACAGCTGCACGCCGCCGTAGGTAAGTGGAGTGACATGGCGAGGGGGGAGCGAGGTGGCAGGGGAACAGGGCTGATCTGTCCTCTGGAGTGTACGATATCCCTTACGGAGCAGGCCAAGCTGCCGACTCAGCAGCGCTGCATAATGTGTCATGACTGCCCCGAGTGCACTAGCTGTTGCATATGCTACGGCACCGAGCAATCAGCACTCTGTCACTTTAGCGCCTTTCAAGCGTTTTAATGCGAAGCAACCGTTATTGCACCCGCGATTATGTTTGCCATTAAAAAACCCAATACGCTGGTCAAACCGGCCTATTTTGTGCCAGGTGGTGTGGTAATGGGGGGCGGGGGTTGACTGAACAGAGCTTCACTCATCAGTTACCCGCAGCTGTTCACACTGCAGACAGAGACAAAGCTCATCCATAAAAACGAGAAAAAAAGTCAAGTGTACAGCTCTCTACATTTTCCTACACCGAGCGCAAACCATCAAATTCTGTACATATCCTGTCCCTGCGACTAACCGTTGATGAGCTGGACAGTTTGTACAGGTGCAGGGTCATTAGTGCCCACCCCCTGCTTCCCTCCCTTTGATTGGCTGATTCCAACTTTCAACGTTGGTTGAAAGCAGTCTCAGAGTGGCGAGGGGTGAAGGATCCATACAGTTTTAGGGGGGAAAAGAGATCATTTAGAACAGAACACAGCCCTGGTAACAGTCAGACTAAACAAACCAAAGCAAAGCAAAACAGGCGAGGTCCAGATCAGGGGTGGGCGAGCGAGCTGTTGCCCATTTGTCTCAAACGTTTTGACACAGTTGAAGTCTGAAGAACAGAAAGGAGGGGATTAAACACACCAGCTGATAGCGGAGCAGATTCTTCTTCACTTTCACTCAGGATAACGGGTGCATGGATGGTAAAATATGGTACATTTGGATTGCCTAAACTTACTCAGGAGTGAGTGGATTGTGTTGGAGCAGAATAAGAATGTACATACATAAAAATACCAAATACATGTAAATACATATATTGCATCCATGATTAAATATTATTCAGACTGAAACTGAGCAACCAATCTCTACCGCAAAGCAGCAGATGGGCGGAGCAGAAACTGTGTCCTACTTTCCCGGCGCCGCCAGTAGGCCTGTCCCTCGCCCTCCGGAACGAGCCGACATTGCGGGCCTCCTGTTCCGTCACCGGAACGAACAGCACCTCCCCCTCCCACCACCCCCCAGGGACACTGAAAATGATGAGTGGCCAGGCCCCTGAGCCTGTCAGGGGCCGCACTCCCAAAACGGACTAATCGCCCCCCTCCTGAGAGGCCTCGGTGACAGCCATGGCAACGCCCCGTCCCCGGTCCCTTGGCTCGGGGGAGCAGGAGAGACAGGAAGGGGGCACGACTCCAGGGTGAGACAGCCACTGGAGATACCCCCTGAGTTTGTCAGCCAAGGCCGCTTGCGTCCTGCCTCAACACAGTGCAACTAACCACCAGCTGTTTAATCTCTTTACGCTGCAATACCCTCTCACTCGGCAGAGCCTACTGTACCTTACACACGCCTGTGTGTACAGATTAAGGATCTCAGGTTAAAAACCATCAATGGTGCAACAGTAACAGACAAAAATAAAACCTCATGGGCCTCCCGCGTGGTCTAGTGGTTACAACGTTCAACACTGGCCACGGAGACCGGGGTTCGATTCCCCGTCACGCCAGAGTCGGCTCTGGCCGGGAGTGCCACCGGGGGCGGCGATTGGCTGTCTGCCCCAGGGAGGGGGAGGGAAGCCAACAGGACGTTCGCTGTGCACAGGAGTGGCCCTGCAGTACAGGGTTGCGGTCGACAGCCTGGCGAGTGCCGTCTCGGAGGAGATGACGCTTCACCTTCGTCACTAGCAGTCACAGGACTACGGCAGCGAACTCACGTTACTTGAGGGGGATTGACTTGAAAATGGCAGGGGTATTTGGCTACTAAATTGGGAGAAAATGGGAGAAAATCTTACTTTAAAATGTTTTTTTTTTAAAAACCTCATGAGGAATTCAATTGTACCACAATTGCACTATTTGCGTATTGTACTTTGTGGTTTGTCTAATAATAATAATTTACAATAAAGATAATCATGCATTTGCTAAATATCAAACATACATCGCAAAAATATCGCAAAAATATATATAAATTCATTCAAATCATTAACACAAAAAAAGAAAGAGTTGCAGTTTTATAATGGAGCCCAGGATAACCCTGTGTTTGGTTTGTTTATGTCACAGGGATATAGAGATAGGGAATTCTCTGGGCAGAGCAACAAATGATCTCCCGTTACCGTAGAATAAACGCAGTTATGTTTCTGCCACAGCAGATAGGGCTGCGTTTATTTTTACTCCAATTCTACAGCACTCTCAAGAACATTTGCGAGGTGCCAGCACAGAACAATGGAGCTGCATTTAGCCCGGATCAGTGTATAATAGCAGTCCTTTGAAAACCCCTCCAGCTCATTCAGGTAAGATATTTCATGTGGCGCGTGCACCCACATGAGCATAGAAAAGCCATTCTACACAAATGACTAAAGATCAAGGTTATTTATAACTTCACCTCCCCGTGAAAGACTTGGTAAGCTATTGTGCTCTGCACTCTTCGTCCCTGCCGCTGTTTCTCATGGGCCGACGAGCTCGTAGTTCTCCGGCAAGCTCTGATTGAGAGCAAGATTGAGACAGAGATATGTAACCTACACTAAATTACCGCGCTCCACGTTATTATGGTTTTTACGGCACGGAGATATGTAATCTAAACATGTAACTGATGCTGTAATGGGTTTCAGGCTGAAGATTATTTTTTGTTGTTGTTGTAGTTGTTTTCCTGGGATGTTTGACACGGAAGTGTGCGGAAGAAAGGTGACGTAAATCTTACGGCAGAAGCCAAGCCATGATTACTGGAGCAACAAAATCTAATTTCAACCTGGCGCCCCGTGAAGAGTAAATGGTGGAAACAGACCAATCCGGTGTGCACGGCCCACTACCTCACTGTCACCCGGTGTATGGGGTGTTTGTGACCAGCCATTGTTCACCTTGTGAAACATTACAGGCAAACACAGCCCGTCACTGATACGGAAAAGTTCTGGAACAATGCAACTCAGAGCACCATTATGACATCATCATCATGTTCCTCCTTTGTAGTTTTCACACTGCCAGTGCCAGGACCCTCAGAGCACCATTGTGACATCATCATCATGCTCCTCTTTTGTAGTTCTTTGCACTACAAGTGCCAGAGACCTCAGGTTACCAAATGCTAGATTGCAACACTCATCTTGCAACAAAGTCATTGCTTGCTGACCATGTGAGTACACGGCGATGTCAGCATCTGCTCCACTACAGGTCCTGACTCAAGCATTGGAAACAATAGATCCGGGTTTTGTGCAGATTGCCCTCATGGATGCTGGGAATGTGGCACAGACACACAGAACTGCGGGCTAATCGTTGCGCACGACAGACCAATCGATCAGGAGGTCCACTTACTGGCTACAGAACTGGCCTTTCACCGATCAATGGCAGACGGACTTTACGCCGTGATGCTGATGGAGTTCTGCTCGCTCATCCAGTGGGACAGCGCACTTCCTCATGCTGCTCACTGAACAGCGTCTTCATCGCCCACTGAGAACGTGACAGTTATGACACAGATGCCCCGCTGGCCCTGATTAGCCAGTGTGGCACCTTGAGCCCAGAGTAGAGGAAACTGACATGCTTGTTTGGGATCAATAAAAGGAAATGAACAGAGTGCCGTAATACAGCATCTCTAAACTATTGCAAAGCCTGCAAGGCAGAAGTATAGCTTCTAATGAGGGACTCATGCTGATCAACCATGTTGATGAATAATGTTAACATGCATGATGATGTCCGTTCAAGGCAAATGTCACTCTGATTGCTATAAAAAACATTTAATCATTTCTTTCATAAAATCCATTTTGGAAAATGTTAAAAAGGGTCCCTCATTTTCAGGTACTCTCAATTTTATAACTGTAAACATCGCAAAGTGGTCAAGATGCTATCGAAAGCCCTGCAATTTTAACTTTATGCTCATTATATTCACATGAATAATATACACGTTATATTCATACAAGCAGACTCTGTTCCGTTCCAACAAAACATACTGTTTTATGCTTTACGGATAACTTCTAAACCATTTAAGCCCATTGCCAACAATCCCATAGCATTGTATTTTGTTCAGTAATATTTCAGGGTCAACAGTGTCAAAGGCTTTCCCCAAGACAATAAAAACCCCAATGGTAAATTCATTGTTGTCAAAAGCTTTAGGCAAACTATCAGTTAGGGGTGTATGAGTGCCATGTAGGTTGAGTGCTTTTCTCTGAACCCATACTGCCAAAAGTAGAATAAGTTATTTCTAGTAAAAAAGTGAATCGGTCTATTGTACGCACGTTTTTCTAAGACCAACACTGGATAAGAAGAGGAGGATGAAAATCAGCCTGTAATGGGAAAAGACGGAGGAATCATCTGCTTTAAACAGAGGGATTAGTTTGGCCCGTTTGAATTTATCAGGGACTGCACCAGTTTGTAAAGATCGGTTTAGTATTTGTAGCAATGGACTCACCATTGCTGGGAAATATTTTTTTTAGAGACTGGATTTGAATTCATCATGGCCAGCAGCATTTGGTTTGAGCTTAGTGATAATGTCAACAAGCTCAACCTCGTGAATGGGATTAAATACAAATGAATTATTAGACATTAAATGAATTTCAGGGCAATTCGTTGGGGTATGTTGTATCCAGCGATGGACCTACATTTGCAAAAAAATAATTGAATTCATTGGCAATTTCTTAAGGGCCAGTAATAGTATTGTTACCCTTGAGAAACTCATTACATGTGGTTTTTGTTAAATGTATTCATTTATAATTTTCCAAGAGCATTTTGTGTCATAATGCGACGTTGCAAACTTATTTTATAGTGCTGACACTTGGCTATACATAATAAGTGATTACGCTTATTTTTGTAAGCAGAGTATTGTTGAAAATTGAGAGGGGATGCATTTGAGAGATATTTTTATATAAATTATGTTTCTTGGCAATAGATTTTTTCAGGCCCTTAGAAAGCCATGAGTTTGTCAATTTGGAAATTTATTTTGTTTGAAAGGTGAATGACAGATTGCAGACAACATTTTATGAAAAACATTGAACATGCACATCACTTTCATTTTCAACTGCAGTCCATGACATTTTATTGATATTATTAGAAGGTGATTGGATATGTCAGTATACAAGATACCAGATACCCAGATTCTTGATAGTGCATTTGTGAATATATTGTCAATTATTGTTTCATTTGAAGCAGTAATATGTGTGGGTTTGACTATGAGGGGATAAAATGAGCAGGTGTGGAGTTGATCAATAGAGAACTGGGATTGTGAATTTAAGAGGTTGATGTTAAAGTCACCCAATAAACAGCAAGTTTTACTTTCGCATGAAATCTTACTGAGGGTGTAACAGAGACAGTAAATATTAAAACATTACCATTAGAGGTTGGAGGGAGGTCGAAGCAGCCTATGATGGCATTGCTCTTTAGAGGGGGCACAGATAGTTCTGCGAAACTGCCTCTGCTTCTTGTCCAATTAATGTGACTAACTCAGTGGAGTGGAGTTAGGACTTAAACATTCCTTTACAAACACCACCGCCTACACGGCCCACTCTAAAGCTACACTTTGCTCTCTATTTACAACTAAACTTGATAAATATTTTTCCAAGTGAGGGTTAAAAAGTAAACCTTGCTTTTTACTCTGTTTTTTACCTTTTAGTAACGTCCCCCTTCTATTGACATGTTAACGAGGTGCTAATTTCGGGGAGGTGCGTCGGGCCATGTGTGAAAACGCCGGCATAAACAACACAAACTGAAGAGGACAGTCTATGCTGATATTTATTTTATTTCGCTTGTTTTCAAATACTCGTGAAAATATATATAAATTCCGCGTCTTGTGACTACATATTCCGCATGTCGCAATGTAACAAATTGCAATAGGCACAGAAAATACTTTTCAAACAGCCTAAAATGTTATAAAATATATCGTATGTCTGTGTTTACGCTTGCAATCTGCCAGCAACAGTATATTCACGAGTATATTTTCAAATACTCGTGAAAATATATGAATTCCGCGTCTTGTGACTACATATTCCGCATGTCGCAATGTAACAAATTGCAATAGGCACACAAAATACTTTTCAAACAGCGTAAATGTTATAAAATATATCGTATGTCTGTGTTTACGCTTGCAATCTGCCAGCAACAGTCTATGCTATTGATTTTATTTCGCTTGTTTTTTAATTTTTTTTACATCTTGTCTGTGTTTACGCTTGCAATCTGCCAGCAACAGTCTATGCTGATATTAATTTTATTTCGCTTGTTTTCAAATACTCGTGAAAATATAGCCTATGAATATCGCGTGTTGTGACGCCAAACATTCCGCGTGTTGCAACGTAACAAAGAGCCAAAATGAATATTCAGGTATTTAGCATTTAGCCCTCCCACAGCCTGAAATAAAAACAGGTTTTTAGCTATTTAGATCTCAGATGTGCTAAACTATTTTCACACCCTTACATAACCAAGACCTTGGTGAACAAACGCACATTGGCAAAACAATTCGTCACTATAGTTTAGTGTGTGCTTTCACATCTTTTGTGACAGCAGAAAAATTTACTATTTTTAACTTGTGTGTTTGTAGATCTATTTACAAGCTGCATATGATACTGACCAAACTATTGATGGCATACAAATGTAGCTGTGATTGTCCTTCAAATAAAAATATCAAACACTTTGGAGTAAGTGTGTGTTAAATTGATGAAATTGAGATAAATATCAGACCATGCCAAAATCTAAAAACATTAAAAGCTTAGCACGGACCTCAGGGGGTTAATAGTTTTGTACCAATAGTTACCTACACCTTTTGTAATAAAAACAAAGGGGTCACAATTTCTGTATTTTTCACACATAAAAAAAATAAAATAATTGCCTTCGACTACATATTTGCAACTGCAAACACTTTATTTTCAGACTTGTCAAAATCAAATTAAGGTCAGATTCAAGTTCACTGCTACCTTCTCTTCAGTGCCGCGTTGGGCTCATTTTCTTCCCTGTGCTGTTCTGGGTTCAAGAGTACACAGTGTTCCACTGCCCATCTGAATTGGCCTCTGAGGTCTTTGGTTACTAAATTTATCAGAGTAGCACAACCTTATTTTTCTTTGGGGTTAACACATCAACAGTTGGCAAGGAGCTGTGAGCCGAGGTACTCCTGGACATGTCCCGGGGCCCGTTATTCTCGGTCATATCCCTCTAGGAAAGGAATAAGAAGAGCTTGTTTAGATGCATCAACGCCCAAGCCTTCTCAGAGCAATCTAATTCCGCACTGGCTAGGAGGGCATCTCACAGGTCACAGGTCAAAGGTCATACCAAGAAGGATATGACCAATGTCACAGGTCACATAGCATCAGGCCCATCATTTGTGATTGTAGGGAAAGAAGGATTTCAGTAACAGCGTAAACCCTTGCCATGGCCAGTTCATTTCCCACATTTATTTTGTAGCAGGACTTTTATTTATCTTTTTAAGTTTTTCAGGTATGAGGAGTATGCACTGGCACAATCAATATTGCAGTAGGTTAAGTATGTCTATATAAGAGTCAAATATAGGGAAATAAGATTGGTTGATTGATGAATTTGCAGATTGTTGTGATGATGCCAAACTATGTCATAACTTTGTAGCTAAGTTTATCATGGATATAACCCATAATAATTTGGTGGCCGTGTACGTAGAATGTTTTTTACGGACCCCATATTGATGACCCTAGAGTATACTGTTGGTATTAGGGTGATTAAGGTGTCTATTCTAAACAAGTCTTTCCTAATTTGAAAAGGTACACGGAAAACCTGATTTGAACAATGGAATAGCCTTAGCAACCTTGCCAAGCTTTAGGTAGATCTCCCTTAGCCTAAGGGATTTCCAACAGTGTTTGGGATCTAACTTGCAAGTGAATATCACACATTAATAAGAGCTTATTAAGCTGACATGAAACGTTAAAAGGATCTGAAAGTGTCCCCACCAATAAATCTTGAAGGATACTTAACAGAAGTTTTCTTTCTTTGTAGTACATTTATAGTTTTCCAGGTAGTTTTGACATTGTTAGCTGCTTCTATAAGTCTACCTGAGAAGGTTTCTTTGGCTGCTTGAAATGGTTCAATTTACTCTTGTATATTTGATAGTTCCCAAGATTTAAAGTAGTTGGGCTTAACAGGTATTTTTTGTGTAACTTTTTTCAGTGTGGAGGACTTCCATAGATCGGAGTGTGTCAGGTTTCGGCAAAGGTTCTTGCTACATCTTTTTGATGTTCAATGGAAAGCAGTTGTTGAAAGCATTAATAAATACATTATTAATGGTCTGATATAGACAGATTCAGCATCAGGTTACATCCTTTATCCCTTGATACATCCTTCAAACTACTCTTGTGAATTTATTCATATTTCATTTTCAGAAAATTATCACTAATAATTTTAGGCTTTTTACCTTCAAGCTCAGTTGGCTGGATGATTGGAAATGGTCCAACATACAGTCTTGAAATTGTTACAGTATCAAAGTCATTAGTGAAGAAGTTATCAATTATAGTAGCAGATTTACTGGGTTTGTAAATCACAGGATGGGAGTAACTAGAGTATAGAGCATTTTTGGAAACCTGCTGTCAGGAATGGGATTCATTTTTTAAACAAATTGATATTGAAGTCCCCCAAACTTTCCCTTCTCTCTGATCTAGAGTAGAAGCCATATAGTGACTGAATTGCATTATGTTATATTTATGGTCTGTTGGATAGAGTCCAAGAAAGAGCATAACGTAAACACAAGCAATAATCATATTTTTAGCACCAGAGGAGAGGGAAACCTCTAGGAGGATAGGCACCACATGCATACACTGAGTAGTAATGGACAGATCCTTTATGCCTATATATTCATAGTCATGTGTAAATAAATGGACACTCCACCTATTCTGGTTTCACGGACACAAAGCATAGGGCAGTAGTTGAGTTGTAAAGTACAAGCTATAAAGCCCTTTGATTTTGTTAGTGAGCCATGTCTTTGATAACAGAGAAGTCATGGGTGGCGGATGTAAAATCCCTATAGGATACAGAATGCTGATATGAACAGTGCCGGTGGAGGTAGAGTCCTTCAACCCGGGTCTCTGGTTAGAGTGACAAATCACAGTGGAGTCCAAGATTCAATCTGTTATTCTGTGTGTGTGTGTGCGCGTGCGGTTCTGTGAATGACAAAGCATATATATTTGACACATATACAGTAGTTAATATACTATACATGTAACAGTAAACAACCGTAAGCAGTTAAGGCAATAACCAACACAGGGCTGCCAACTTTTTAATATAGTTTGGAGTGAGATTTTGTTCGGGGGGGGGATTAATTTTTTTCCCCTCCATTGTTCTCTCACTAAACCACATATAAGCAGCTTTATTTTATTTTATTTTTTGAGGTATAAACCTCAGTTCTTTATTGAGGTCAGTTCTGGTGACATTTTAGAGAGGTTTTTTAAATGTACTGTATCTGGCAAGGTGATGAAAGACATTTGTTTTTTTAACTGTGAAACAATGGAATGTGTGATTCTCTTCTCACAAATAACTAGAAAATATTAGTTGGATTCGAATTACCAATATTAGCCTTTTATGGAATATGAAAGAGTTTATTGTCTAACTCCCCAATGAAAGAAGTTACTCTCTGACTTGCCTCCTGGCCTGCCCATTGCTAGTCCAATTTTACCCTCTAGCAGTGCTTGAATTGGGTTAAAATAAGTGCAGGGACTTTTTTCAGGTCTGCCGCTGTGGTGGGCGATTGACAGGGACGGTCTGACAGGACTGATCTCGTTCTCCGAATAGTTTGCGTCTGAGCTAGCCAGTGGTGGATTATCCTGATGATTTCTTTTTCTTTTTCCTGATGCATTATTTAACCATGCTAACATTTTAGATTAGGCTATTATCAATGTAAAATATTTGATATCAACTATTTTGAATGTCCCGCTATATCCTTAGCCACAACGCGCTGCTAGTACTAGCCTACATGTGATACGTTAGCTAGCCTACATGTTGCCTAGTTGTAATCTGGGAATTGTAGTCCACTGCGGACCTCGCGGACATGCATTTTGCAGTGCATTTTTATGGAAATATGATTATTGGGTGTAGAATAGTCTTTTATGACCTGGATCTTATTTCATATTCTAATTATCAATGGAAACTGGTTATTTGACCTCTCAAAAGTCACAGAGGCCTCCCGCGTGGTCTAGTGGTTACAACGTTCGACACTGGCCACGGAGACCGGGGTTAAATTCCCCGTCCCGCCAGAGTCGGCTCTGGCCGGGAGTGCCACCAGGGGGCAGCGATTGGCTGTCCGCCCCAGGGAGGGGGAAGGGAAGCCGACAGGACGTTCGCTGTGCATAAGAGTGGCCCTGTAGTACCGGGTTACGGTTGATGGCCTGGTGAGTGCCGTCTCGGAGGAGATGTTACTTCGCCTTCGTCACTACCGGTCACAGGACTACGGCAGCGAACTCACATTACTGGGGGGGATTGACATAAAATAGCGGGTCTAATTGGGTACAAAATTGGGAGAAAATGGGAGAAAATCTTTAAAAAAAAGGGAAAAAAAAGTCACAGAAAAGTTGGAAATTGCCCTCATTTAAGTGAGTACCGTTCATCATAATTAAGTAACGGAACGCACAATTAAGTCCCGGGATGCAGGCATTGAAAATTAAGTGGCGGTACTGCATCACAGTGAGCTCCAATTCAAGCACTGCCCGCTAGTATGATTTGAGACTGTTTACAATACCAATGCAATTAAATGAAAAGAGGAAAAAAGCTTCTTGCAGACGGCAGGTCACAGGGTGCTTTTATTTTGCATTTGCAATATTATTTTCTTTGCACATTTTATTTATTCACATTCAAACACTGTTTTATTCAAAAGAGAATTATTCTAGTAATGTATTCTTGTTATTTTTGTGTATAAAAAAAATCTAATTTAAAGATATTTAATATTGGCACGAAATATTGGTTATCGTGACCTCCCGGGTGGTCTAGCGGTTACAATGTTCGACGCTGGCCACTGCAACCGGGGTTCGACTCCACCGGCCGCGCCAGAGTCGGCTCTGGCCGGGAGTGCCACTAGGGGGGCGGGAATTGGCTGTCCGCCCCAGGGAGGAGGGAGGGAAGCTGACATGAGTTCACTGTGTATAGGAGTGGCTGTGGAGTAAAACAACTATTTTTAAAAGATAATCATAATGTTTTGGGAGGCTACAAATGTTAAGATTTAAGATCTTAACATGTTAAGTGTGAGGTACGGGATAAGGACCCAGACGCAGACCAGGATCAGGCAAAAAGGAACGTTTAATTCAGGCAGGGGTCAAAACCAGTAGTCAGGGTAGCGAAGGTACAAAATCACAAGGCAAAGAGAAGTCAAAAGTCAAAACCGGGAAGCAGATAGGCAAACAAACAAAATCGACAGGCAGGCTCGGAGTGAAAACAGAAGGGGTGTCTCGGGAAAAACTACAGACTCTGGCTTACAAGGAATTGGCTCAGGGAATGAAGATCAGTACAGACCAGGAAAGAACATAAACACGGAACTAATATACAATCAGGGAAGGGAAACACAATAGGACTCAGGTGTGACTGGGAGGAGAGAAGGGCAGGAACATAGATGAAAACGAGGGGATTCGCTAATAGAATAGCGAGGGGAAACGAAAGACACGGACTGGGAATAATACAAACACATAGACAATAAACAACCTGGAAGATCAGGCAGACACGTGCATAGTTAGAAGGGGAGGAACACAAAGAGAGAATCTGCGTGCGACTGAAGTGAAAAGTGAAAAGCGTACAGGGATAGGGTAGCGAGAGAGAATGATAGCGATAGTTAGAAGCGTGAGATAATTAGTGATTAGTAGTGTTAGTAACTTAATCTAAATCCCTAATGTTAGTAGATTAGTTGGTTAGTACTATATACATCTAACTAATATATACAAAGTGTAATAAGAAAGTAAGAAGGAAGTAAAACGAGATTAGAAACGAAGACGGAAAAACCGAAACATAGAATTTCCCGAAGTGCAAATGACAAAGACAAGGAGTGGATCTCGAACAGGAACAATGACAGACAGGGAACAGAACGTGAATGAAACATGACTCGAAGAATGATAAATAAACAAAGTACAAAAACAAACCGAACACACACTCAGAACGTAACATTAAGATCTTAAATGTTAAGACTTAATGTTAAAATGTCAAGCTCAAATGGTTTAAGGTCAAACTTTAAGACTTTAAGATCTTCAAGATCCAAGAGTTGAAAAGAACTTTGAATCCTTGAAAAGGATTTTGAAGATAGCACTCAGATAATCACTGAATTATTGTCGTAATTGCAGGAAGGACCTTGACCCAGATATGGATCTACCACCTTGTGCCCGTCAGATCTTTCGTGGTTAAGTTAAAAAGGGATCAATATCATGTTTCAAAAGTTCAAGAACAAGGATCATCCTTTTCACATAAGATAGAGACACATTCAGAGTCATCGAGAGAATAAAAAACAACCAACACAATGCATTCTCCATGTTCAATTGGAACAAATACTAGTATTGCACTCATCAATAGGAGTACACTTTCTGTGAAATATAAAAAAGCACATTTTGAATATTGGGTTTTGGTCATGAGTTACGATGAGACCTGAGAAGAGAACAAACAGTGTGTGTGATAGTATATGTGAATATATGTGTGTGTGTGTGTGTGTGTGTGTTTGTGTGAGTGAGTGAGTGTGTAAGTGTGTGTGTGTGATAGTATATGTGAATGTGTGTGTGTGTGTGTGTGTGTTTGTGTGTGTGTGTGTGTGTGTGTGTGTGTGTGATAGTATATGTGAATATGTGTTTTTGTGTGTGTGTTTGTGTGTTCCTTGTGCTTTTGGCACACTGCTTCAGAGAAGTCTTTGCTGTTAACAAAAATGTTTGTTCCTTTGAGGTTTTTGGCTGTCTCAGGAACGGCCATCTTGTCTTTGTATCTGACGAGCCTCACTAGCATTGGTCTGGGTCTGTCACTGGAAAAACCTTTTCCACACAGATGCGCACACTCAACTTCAATCTTCCCATGATCAATCTTCAGGTTCTCACAAACCCATTTTCTTTCTCTTCTTCTGATTCAGCCCATGTCTTATCAGCAGAGACCCAGATTCCGTTGATGATAACGTTATTTCGCCTTGATTGCAATCCTAAATAATCAACCTATTGTTATCTCCTTGTACAAGTACTTTTTTGTCGATTGACTAACGCACCTGCATAAGGGAGACACTGTCCTTGTGAATTTCCCCCTTTGCCGTTGTCGCCATCATAATATTATACTGGGTTTTCACGCTACTCAACCAGGAAGGCTTCATAGGGCCAGATCAGCCCAAAAAACCTGAAACAAGAGAACGGTCACCCTGTGGGCTTTTATTTATAGCTGCCTGGTAAAACTTTACTCAATGCCCAGGACAGATGGAGCAGTCCTAGCCAAAAGGCTGACCCTGTCGAGGGCTGGCAGTAGATCCACTTAAGAAACTTTCAAACTTTTAGTCAAACCAATGAGCTAAAATAATTAGCTTTTTGGCCAAAAACTACAAGCAAGCGCTGAAGTTTCGATGAGCCGCCGGGCTTCGGGGTCGCGCTCCCTTGACGTCACTACGAGACCTGAATAATTTCCAAATAAGGTCCTATAGCACACTGCGGTCTAACGGATAGAGTGTTAGCGCTGGCGTACAGGCTAGTGTGGATATGTGTATTCATATAGGGGACACTGCGAGCAGGCGGCGATGACAGCATGACCCGAGCATCGATTCGCCTCTCCGTGATAAAGTGCAGGATGAGGAAGGAAAAGGAGGCAAACGGTTGGGTGCACAGGGTTCACGTGACGGTGGATTCATCCCCACAGGTCCTGAAGCATGCATTACATCCAGTCACTGCCCGATCCTAACGCTAATTTGCTCCGGTGGTTGATAATCCCCCAGCGAATGCTGCCGGCGGTAACGCTCTCAGCCCATGTTGAGGCTGACAGAGGGAGATGAGGGCGGGGCCAGCACTGGAAGAAAAAAAGACCATACTCAGCTCTGAGGCATTGACAAGCCCATTTCCTGCAATCCTGTGAAAAAGGGGAGATAACGGCGGAAAATAATACGGAGAGGATCACAACTCCTGCGCTTCAGCTCTCTCTCTGAGGCCAGAGTGGCCAGCCGTAATCGCCAAAAATGCTCGATAGCGCCTCTCACAAAACACTCCCACTATCAAACCTGCAGGCCTGTCTGCCTCTCGGCTCCCTTTTGAAACTAAAAAATATATATATATTAAAAAGTATATAAATAAAAATGATAATAAAAAAAACACCTTCAGGAAACGTAATCGTGGAATTACAGCACAGCACTCTAAACTCCATGCCTGTAATAACATTCGGGAATCAAACCACTTAATTTATTTGTATTTTTTTTGCTGACCGTTTTTTTTCTTCTATTTGTTTATTTATATATTTCTTTTCCTGTCAAACCGCGACCGACGTGCCACGCTATTTTGACAGCTACACCACTCGGAGTGTGACAAGTCAAATTTAAATAGAGGCTGGATTGAAACACCAATCCATATTCCCGGGTGATTTGAATGTCTGCAGAGATCTGCCAAACACTAGAGTCAGCAGCAAAATGTGTGACTGTTATACTTTTTTATAAGATATTAAAAAAAAGAAGGAAAAAGAACATTATTATTCTGAGTAATGTGCTGTAATGGCATCGTTTAAAGGTTGGCCAATTTGAAATTCTCATGGGGTGCGGTGGCAGCTGGTTTCCGTACCACCTACAGTGTTACAGAGCTAACTGAAACGACTGCATGCACTTGCACTACTTCACCACAGAAATCTGTAGCTGGGAGCTTCAAAACCTACTGGGGCGCCAATCTGTCGTTGATCCATATTAGACAATTGCACAGTGAGATCTCTGCGGGGATCAGAACAGAGACTGTGAGGGTGGAGACAGGCGCGGTCCGCTCCAACGGTGGCCAGCGAGCTGCAATCTCGGGAGGCAGGGGCCCTAAATGGATCTTCCTGAATCTTCCCATAAATAAAAACCCAGGCAGTTTGTGTGAAGATGGTTTCGCTTGAATGGGCCAGATGCGGCTCGTCGGTTTTCCGTCAGCGTCAAATGCTGAGAGCTGTTCTATCAACATTTGTTCTGACGCGCGTGGATTTATTCGTCAAAAGCCTGGATTCAAACAACATCTGTCCTTAACTTTGACTCACAATAAAAGGCCTTTTTGTGAGGCCTCGTCAAAAAAACTAAAAACATTCTTTCATCAAAATTGTATTGTTTAAGTCAAGGTTAAGGAAAGATGTTGATTGAAACCAGGTCTGTCTCTTTGTTCCAATTTTATTGTATTTTTCATCTATTATTTAATGTTGGCAAGATAAATGTACAAATATAGGGCCCCAGGTGGTGCAACCAGTAAAGGCACCTGTTCTTAGTGCAGGTTGCATACTGCAGCCTGGGTTCAAGCCCTTGTTCTAAGTGCAGGTTGCCCACTGCAACCTGGCTTTGACCCCTGGCTGTGCCACCTGGCCGGAAGGCCTGTTCGGGGGAGGTGATTGGCTGTCCGCTACCAGGGGGAGAGGGGAGGGAAGCCGGCATGAGTTTGTTGCGTGCGGGCGACTCTGTGTGTGGCAGAGTTACGGCAATGGCTTGGCGAGTTCAGTCTCGGAGAAGGCAGTCTGGTGTCTTTGTCACTGTCGGTCCCAGAGTTGTGGTGGTGAACTCACAGTATGACTCCCCTTAAATTAAACACACTGGAGAATGCTTTGCCACACCACTTTTTCACCTTTTTTTCCCAAACAAAGACTTTCGTCTTTCACAACACTCTATTTTTTCATGTCTTTTGAAAAGAGATATCTAAAGAATAAATACACAGCAGAAAGATGACGTCTCCCTTGCCTCATCACAAGGTCAAACTCAAGGTCAAGATGTACCTGCAGCCTATTTAACATTGATTGCACAGCACATTCTCAAAATGGGTGCTCTACTTATCCTTTCTCATCTTCATTCAATCATTTTGAATTTCTATTCAATTAAATTCAGCTCTTTTACAGAGCACTGTCACAAAGACGCTTTACAGGGAAAAAAAGCCAGTATATGAGGCAAAAACTTTGATTTGGTTATCCATCATTATTTTTAGTTATTGTGTTCCCAAGTTATGTTTCATGAAAGCGAGGTGAAACCAGGTCTTATTGTGTGTTAGATATCCCATCCTGCCTGTGTTTTGTAGGCCTTTAAGTGCATAAACAACTTTTTTAGAGTCACCAGCTAAGTACTTCTCTAATTGCATTATGGGTAGCAAGGGCAAAGGCAGTGATTTTATTCTCCTCGCATTTTCCCAGTCATAAAGGTGTTCAATAAAGTTCCATGCATAATTCAGTACACTGATTGCACCGCGCCAATTTTGACGTCTTGACCTGCCCCCTCCCCCCCCCAACTGGGATGCCATCCTGTCTAGTAACTACAGCAACTGGGATACAAGTGACATCACATGCATGACTGTGTGACTTGTTTACCACAGGTGGTAAGAGCTTTTCTCCACCCCCCCTCCCCTCCCCTCCCCTCCCAACCATCTCTCCCCCAAAGATTTATACCCCAATCACACCGTTTTGGAAAGTTAATATATATATATATATATATATATATATATATATTATTTTTTTTTTAGTTTTTATTATTATTTTTTTCTCTCAGTTATTTTCTCAATTATGTACAATAAACCAATCATGAGGAGGGAGCAGGGAGGGTGGTAGAAAAAAAGACTAATCTTCTCGTTTAATCACTGATTACACATCAAATGTGCACTGCCTGTTCAAGGTTATACAACATCACCTGCGCAACCCTGGAATGAAGCTCTCCAAACCAAATGAGCACACTGCATGATGATAATCAAGTGAACAATTTTTTCAATTAAATATTACACCAAGAAAGGGCGCAAAGGTCACCCTGTGTGATTCTAATGTGAGATCCAATTGGCAGATTGAGGCTACTCGAAGGCACTCTACACTTTAAAAATGTTCAAATGCCTTCATTGTAGAGGCAAGAGCACAGCTGCGAACCACCCTTGTGCCTTTGAGGTGAGTTCACACGCAGCCGATGGAGCGATGTAATCGAGGAGCTGGTTATAACCGCTTCAGAGGAGCAGCGCATTAAAGGGGATGAAACCGTTCACAAAGTCAACGTCAGGCCGTGTGTCCCTGGCGTGAGGGGAGCAGACTGAACGCTGTGGCTAACGCTTCTTCTCTCCCACCAATTGCTTTGCCGTTTGTTTAATTTAAAACAGAGACACAGTGAAGGGGATGGTGGGAATGGCGAGGATTATGATCCCCGGCTGGAGGCTCCAGAAGCTCCAATACATCCAAAAACAGCGCTGCCAGGATCCCGATGAGAGTGCGAAAACACCAGCGCCTGTGGAATTCTCTCCCTGACCACCTGAGGGACACCACAGAATCTGGGCGCTTTTTAAATCAGGCCTAAAAACCTTCCTTTTTAACAAGGCCTTTTCTTAAGTTGGTGTTTGTTTTTATGCATATTTGTGTTTGTTTTCTTTGTTTTATGCTTTTGTAGCACTTTATCTATAATGAAAAGTGCATTATAAATAAAATGTATTATTATTTATTATTTGATAAAATACAATTTATTCACTAAAATGTACAGAGCGGTACTATAAATTGTAGGAAATGGTGCCGCTTTTTACCATTATGCCTTCACAGATTCTGCTGCACACTGCTTCCAACTTGTTTATTTTTTTAAGTGGAATTTCGCTTTGGCTGTCACGTGTGTTCAACAAGGCGAACATTACCTTACATTCGCTCACAGTCTGCAACGGTTGTGTGCAGTGAAAAACAAAACGACTTCTGAACGAATGAATGACTGTCATTCAGATGTTAATTCATTTTAATAAGTGTAGTATTTATTCCTAACGTTTAAAAACAATCCATGGATTTATCCATGGTAAAATCACTTTACCAACTTCTCCTTGTCACGTCCATCTTAATTGAATTGATTTGAAATCATTCAAACAGCAACAAGGTTACAAGTTTCCTGCAAACTGTTCGCTTTGTTGAGCCCGCGTCTGGTCGCAAGTCTCCAGATTGCATTGTGATGTCATCGTGTGATGGCACTCCGTCACAAACATACACTCAGTCATCAAATGCACAAAACATGCAATCATTTATTGTTTTCATCGGTCTGCTCGTCAGTCCCTTGTTGTGCTCGTTACCTTCCAATCCGTTAAAAACAAACCAATAATAAAAGAAGCTCGAGGGCGTTCGCTCACCAGCTGCACCCCTGGGGTGCGTGTGGGTTTCCTCTCCGCCTGGCTCGTTGGTTTGTTGACTGGAGAACGAGGTGAGAGAGGGCCCCATTCTCATTCTCATGGGCTCACTCTTCCTGCTCTTTGTGACTTAATAAATCAACAATAACATTCTCGCAAACAACTGCTGCGGGATGAATGGGCTCAGACTTCAGAGAACACTATTATGATTTATTATGGATTTATATATTTTTCAGGGACCATAGACAATCTTGAGAATAAATGATGACATGCTTGATATATTGTACCAGAGTAAGCTAACCTCTGCGGTCGCTTGGGAGACAGAAGAAGAAAACACAAAACAATAATAATGAAACATAATGAAACAATGTAAATGCAACAGAAGTGAAATGAAGGAACTGGCTACACACCGCTGCGTGCGATAGGCTACTTTTCACGCTTCCCAGGATATCCAATGGACAAGATATGCAGAATATCACATAAACTGGATTTCTGTGTCACCGGCAGCCAAAGTCCTTAATGTACCAGAGAAATGATTGGCCAGGAGAGCATTGATTGGCAGTCATGTAGCCAAGCAACAGCCCATGGTCCCTCCCATGGCATCGAGGGTGACTGAAGGCGTCAGAACTGGAAACAGCAGCAGTATTTATTGTGAGCGGCCGTCTTGTTTCACACGTTTGAAACTGGGTGTAAACTTGCCAACCCATCATGCCGGGGGGCAGACCATTTTAAGCCTTACAAGTGATCAATAAAATCTTGAAATAAGCTCTAAAAGCAGCTGGCAGTGGGTGCAAGGAGAGCGTGTCTGGGATATAAGGCTTCCGGCCTCTTTGTGGGTTGCAGGCCGCGGCGTTCACTCCTGCGGCTCCAGTCGTCGTCTGCTCACTTCTGTGCTGTCTGCTTCAGTGCCACTGCGGTGGAAAGGTGCTTTTTTTTCATATTGATTTTACGGTCGGTGCAAAAGCGAGTTTACTCTCGCGCCCACCTGGCAGGTGCGCGAGGGGGACAGAGGTCAAGAGAATTTGATGCTCCTGAGTTACGGTGCAAACTCAGCCACTGCATTCTGTGTCCTTTATGTTTGGGGGGGGGCTCCATAAACAATCCCTTTATTTCACACCAAACCATAAAATCAGAAACGGTTCGACATTGCCCTTTTCATTTTCTGATGTTCGGTTTCCCTTTGGTGTACGTTTCTTTTTTTATTCGCTCGCGGTGATCTCATGACAGCGTTATAACTTAAAGAACGCCACACGTCAAATGTAAACCGATAGAGGAGATGTCAGTCTTTATTTATTAGATTATTCAAAACAAAGCCCTCCTGGCGCACCAGGTCATCACAGCAAAACACAGTCATTTGAAAACAGGGGGACCCGAGGAAGAGCACAGAACTCCTACGGACATTCACTGCTCAGCCTTCAACACAGAATAACGGGAGTCCTGCAAAGTGTGAAAAAAGAAATCTGTTTCGCTAAATGAGCGGACATAATTGGCATTATGCGCAGAATGTTCTACGCAGGCCTGCTTTTCTGAGTCAAGTGAGGATGTTAGCTGCACAGGCATGCACGCACTCCGTCTAATTTGCATTTTAAAAGCGCACGCCATTAAATTCATGGCCTCGGCTGTTCAGATTTATGCCTGAGTCACCGGGAGTTCTACTGAGAAACTGGCAATATTATTTAGACAAATCAAGGAGCATGCTGCATGTTTCTGCTGCTCAAGGAGCAGGCAATCACACTGCTGAAGTGGTAAGAGACTGCTAGCTGGATAAACGGCTCCAGGGTGACTGGATCACTACCATACTTGACCCCATGTTGTAATTGGGAGGGGGAAAATATCAATGTGGAGTTTTCAAGTAGCTGTAGCGAAGCGGATGCATTTGGTGCATCTTGCAAGTTCATGAATACTATAATTTTACTCTTCGGGTCTGATTGAAACGCACTCTGCCCTGCTCTGAGCTATTCTTAAATGACATGGACATGGACATGACCTTGAAGGGTGAACAGAGAGAGAGAGAGAGAAAGCGAGAAACACAGAGAGAGGGGAAGAGACAGAGAGAGAGAGAGAGAGAGAGAGAGAGAGAGAGAGAGAGAGAGAGAGAGAGAGAGAGCCAGAGAGCTCTATATTCCAAGGCACGCTACACACCATATCTGATGACTGCAGTGCACATCACACACTTGGTTTGATAGAAAGTGTGAAAGCTGTCACAAGTGATAAAACAAGGCACTGCAATCTGAAATGCCATTTACCAGCAGCCATGATATTATTATTACTATTATACCTGAGGAAGACAGCGCTGCTCTTCCTCCAAGCGAAGGACTCCCCAATGATCAATGCCTCAATCACTGTGGAAGGCTCCATAGTGTCTCCATCCCGGTCTACCAAAAACCTTGGTGCGACTTTGGATGACCAGCTGAGCTTCTCTGGGCACATCGCAGCAATCACCTGGACCTGCCACCCAAGAGGCCACACAGCTTCTGGTCCAGGCTCTGGTTATTTCACATTTTGACTACTGAAATGCCTTGCTGGTGGCCTTACCACCCTATGCCACCAACCCACCGCAACTAGTGCAGAATGCCACCGCACGCCTGGTTTTCAACCAACCCAAATTCACGCATTTCACTCCAGTACTCATCACGCATCACTGGCTCAAATATAGCAGCACGAATCAAATTTAAATCACTAGTGCTGGCATACCGGGCCTCAAATGGAACCTATACTGAGCTCTTGCGCTGGCTGTGATTGTTTTCGCCATGTTTAAACCCACTCATTGTAAATCGCTCTGGATGAAAGCGTCTGCTAAAAGCCAAAAATGTAAAATGTAAATGTAAATGTTTAATGCTTTGGCAACATGAGTTTACCTTGAACAATCATGCCAATAAAGCATGTATGATAGTATGATAAGTGGGACGAATTCTAGGTAATACGATCGGGCTGCTGCTGGAAGAGGTGTTGTGTTTGTGGACCAGTAGGGGGCAGTCTTCCCTCTGGGCTGTGTAGAAAACATTGACTGCACAATTCCTTTTCATTGCCTTGTTTAAGCAGGTCATCACTGTAAATGACATCCCTGGTTAAATACAGGTAATAAGTACAGTGAGTGCTATGTGACACTTAATTTCAGCGAGCACACTGTAATTGAGCTACTGCTATGGATTACAAAGAACACCATCAACTAATTATTGGCAATTTCAAGTACAACCATCAACCACTCCATGTGCTGCTACTGACTCCTCATGTTACTTCATAAGTACCATGTGTCTTAGAATGATGCCTTTAAAAGTTGCCTGGGCAGGCCAGGTGAAATGAAAAGAGATGTGGATATAACATATAAAAAATATATATACACTACCGGTCAAAAGCTTTAGTCAAAAGTCCTGTGAGCCGCCTATCAAGCAAGTTGTCGACTCTTAGAAATGTGTCTTCTGATTTTGTTGTGGCTTTGGGTCTGCCAGACCTCTTCCTTCAGTTTCCAAGTGCCTTTTGATGGTGTAGGAAACTACTCACTGCCAAAAAATGTACATTATGTTTAAGTTTTTGGCAACCTAAACTTTTTTACCTCTGGCAGTTTACCGCTTACCTTAGTACCATTTCAGGTTATTCACTGGACTTGAACTGCTTAAATTTAAGTAAAAACAGGAAAATGGGGGTGTTCTAAAACTTTTGACCGGGAGTGTATATATACATACTACACTGATCATTTTCTCAGTAAAGATTCTCGGTTCTAATTATTTGTACATGGTTCTGTAATGCACTGAGAGCAGGACACAATGTCTCTTAAGTAGGTGTCCTGTATCCCTGTATTCATAGGTAGGTGAAATATTCTGCATCATCTGCTCCCTGAATACTGCCTCTTTGCTGACACATCCCAACTGTTTTAATCAAGAAACATCAAGGACATTTTAGCATGCAAATGATAATGTAAGAGGTGCATCTGATGACTCCATGTATTTTCTTAAACAATTCCCCCCCAATTTTCTTCTCCTCCTCAGCGTGGAATCACTGCTAATTGTGCTTCTCGAGTCGCCACTGCACCGCACGCTCTGCACAAGGAGCCACACACAGTACGACAGGAGAGTCAGTGACTATTTTACACCCTACAAGCCACACACGGTACTACAGCAGAGCCAGTGACTGTTTCACACCCTACAGGCTACATACAGTACTACAGGAGAGCCAGGGACTATTTTACACCCTACAGGCCACACACAGTACTACAGCAGAGCCAGTGACTGTTTCACACCCTACAGGCCACATACAGTACTACAGGAGAGCCAGGGACTATTTTACACCCTACAGGCCACACACAGTACTACAGCAGAGCCAGTGACTGTTTCACACCCTACAGGTCACATACAGTACTACAGGAGAGCCAGTGACTATTTTACAGTGCACTCATGGTGAGTGGCTTTACGGACTGAGCCACGTATTTTACACTTCAGAAAAAGTTAGAAAAAGTTAGAAAAAAAAAAAAAAACTTTTTCAGTGAGGTCAAGATAAATTGTTGAAAAGTGGCCGAGGTGTGGTCATGGGCAGTTTGTTTTGCTCACTTGTAAACATAACATGTTTCTCTCTGTGGGTGTAGGCACCTTCTTTTACTGAAGAATGTAGAGGAGCAGGTGCAGCCGTGCTGTTTCATTGTCAAGTAAACGAAGAGAAAAATAAATATTTAATCTGAGGATTCAGAATGGGAGACCTGGCATTACTGTAATAATTACATTCTGAGCTTTTAATCTGAAATACAGTGCTTTGTGCCTTTAAATTGTAATGAATGAGTAATGAAGGATTTCTTATAATTCTATGCCTCTAATTTACCTTGACATAAAGGAAGTGACTTTTGGTGCAACTCTGTATTCTCTCCCTAATGAAACAGTGTTTCCTATGCAGGTTCCCACTAGAGTTATTCACCAATTAAATTATACCACCATCCAACAGTCCAATTTTCAATCATAAATTTAAAATGATAATTTCATACAGACATGACCTTTGAATCTAATTCACAATAGAATACATAGTCACAGAGGACCTTATCTAATCCTGAGATAATAACAGAATCGTTTCAACAAAAAACATACAGACAAGACTACCTGACATATATTCTTATCTTTAAAGCTTTAAGTCTGTTATGAATTATTATGTTTATCATTAAATGAATATCAAACACTTCCTTTGAGGCAGCGATAAAGCTGTTCTATAATTTAGGTAAACATCTATTTAAATTATCACTCAATGGTACATATTAATTAGGTGCAATTCCAGTAAGGACAACCCAATTTAACCAGTGTTGGACCAAAGCTATTTTTATCAGTGGTTTGAGTTTGCCCATCGGTTACCCAAATGGCCAACAAGAACCCTCCAACACTGGCCACCAGCAGTGGCCCGACCAATCATCCAAGTCGGCTCTTTGGCAAGCAACCTGTGACCAGAAAAGTCACTCCTGCACAATGAGACAGGGATAAATCAGCCAAAAATCAGTGTCAGCACAAGCATGGTTAGGACCGGAGGGCCCAATGAACGCTGGTGCTTTAATAACCACTCAATAGGCCTGTGAAGAGCTGCTCCAAACTGTAGCTGAGTGCTGTGACGCTGTTAAAAAAAAGAAGCTAAATGCCCAGCCTTTTTTATTATTTTACTCACAATCCAGCCCAGACCATGGCACAAGCACCTACGCTTTTCTCAAATGCATATTTGTTTTGGGTCACATCCACAAGATATTTTATTCTTTTCATTGCCATTGATATGATTGGGCTCTTCGTCATGTTGATTCAGTACCTGATGTGGAAGTCACCTGTGTAGCCTTTTTATACAGACTGAGATGTTGCCACTATGTTTCTGTGGGGGATGATTTTGGGATTTGTTTTGGGCATTGCTACATTACTAGGGGGGATTGTGATTGAGGGAGAAAAATGGGATAAAATCAAAACAAATAAAAATAAAAAAATAAAAAAAGTCATACCATGTTGAACATCTCAGTTAGGCGATGGCTTTAATCTTTTAAACAGGAATGAATGAATGAATGATAACGGGCCAATTGATATCTTGATTCATTGCCATTGATATGCTCATATTCAACGTCCAATCAGCTTCAAAAGAGATGAAATGGAAGAAAATGATACCAAACCAAGTGCCCTGTTGAGAAAACCTGCCAATCACACTTTAAGTGGCCTCCATTCTTAGCCCAGATTTGGGGGAAGGTCTGACCCCTTTTTATATTTGTTTTGGGTCACTTATCCACAAGATATCTTTTCATTGCCATGGGTTGAGAATCGTCAGCAGTTAGCCTGGGAAGTCAGTTTATACCGAGATGTTGGTTGAGCTGATATTTGGAGAGATATAATATGCTCAAGAGCATTGCTACCAAGTGATGAGGCAAATCATACCATGTTGACCTCCGCTTTAATCTGGCGGGCCATAATTATTTTCTCCATGATCCATAATTTCCAGCTCATAGGTAGAACCCTGAAGTTGTGGGGTGTGGTACTGGCTCACCACAGCCAAATGCCCCAAGTGCCCTGGCTTCACTCACAGAGCAATAAACCTGCCAATGATGGCCCCACTCAGTCTGCTTGCACAGGATTACCAAAAGGCACCTTCCCGACAATAGCATTATTTGTATTATTATTATTGTTGTTTTTGTTATTAATTTTATTACTGTGACTTTTTGCAGCTGTTATAATCTAAGCCAATTTAGAAAGTATGGCAAAATAATGCTAAACAGAAGTTCAATTAGCATGTGAGGTTTTTCTGGAGCTCTGACTATATACAAACAGACTGTCCATTTAACTCTTCATTTTGGTTCAGTTTTCCTCAAAAAGCACACCAAAAAATTAAGTAATGGGAGAGTGGGGCTTCATGGGCCCTAGAGTGGAAGGAGTTAATGATAACTTACCAATTTGAGTCAGTCACAGTGTTTTATTTTTATGGAGAACATGAAGCCTCCCCCTTCCCTCACCGCAAGAAAAAGATCAAACTTTCATGGAGAGGAAAAAAAAGGTACAACTTATCTCACTTTCTGTCCTGGATCGAGAAGAGAAAGAGTTTTGTCATTTGCCACCAACAATATACTAGAATATACAATATTTAACCACAGAAGGGCTTTATTTTACATAACACAAACCATTACATTGTGACAAAAAAGAGCCTACAAATTACACAGTACTCATGTAAATTTACATTCCCGATTGAACTGTGTACGCTCAGGGTTTCATCCACGTTGTCAACGTCAGCAGCGCGCATTGTAAGGGAGGCTTTGTGTGAGGCTTGAATAGTGTTCTCAGCGGGGCCACAGGCTTTCTGCATTGTGTTTCCGGAATGAGCTTTCTTTAGAGCCGCCAGCTTCTTCAGAACTGCCAGCTTTTTCACAGCAGCGGCATTCGATGACATCACTCCGAATAAGCTGCACGCAGGTATCAAACAGGTGCGGAACAATAGTCATAACCCCCGTTACGACCTCGGACCTGCCGACTGTTCTCCATCAACCCGCTTAAGCCGTTCGCCAAGCCGCCACGCCCTGCATTCACTTAGGGGCCCCGCGAAGCTCATTTCGTATCACGCAGACACTGGCGGATTTAAAACAATTTTAAACCAGTTGGTAATACTAAAAGAAATTAACGCTGGGCAATAAATGTATGAGTCTGTAATCCTCATCTGCAAAGAAGATGGAATTTTCACACTAAGAAATTCCATCTGCGGTACAAAAGACATTAAGGGATAATGGATTTTTTTGAGAAATGCATCATTGCAGGGGTAAAACTGTACTCGGGTATAATCTGATATCTGGAGAGAATAGTCTATTTCCTGATCTACATCACGGGAGCACAATTAACCTCGGCCCCCTGGGGCATCTAAACACAACCCTTTAACTCACACCGAGAGCACTTCCTCAGTCCTAAAGCCCTTATGTGGGATTCTGCCTTTCCTCAGTCCATTGTTGGCTGACAAAAACAGCCAGGCACACAATAAAGCTTTTGATAAGACGCGACACAATCAACGCAAATACACCTTTGAGAGGAGTGTTTACACGAGATCCATACACGGGCATGCTACACAAAATCGCTGTGCTAATCTAATTAAACCGTTCTCTAGCCGACGACAATGACTTCCATAATTCATCAACAGTTTGTTTCCCTATGTTGGTGCTATTTTAACGCACTGGCTATGTATTGCACCAAAGCCTATTTTCACACTACAATGGGACGGTTCGGTTTCATCATGTAGAAAAAGCACAGCATAATCATATTTATATTATATAATTATACTATTCAGTCTTTAAGCCATTATTATGCTCTCCAGATACAATATAATTTGTCCTCAAACTGACTATTTTCTAATCAATCAATAAACCTTGTTGAATAAAGACTTCTTATACCTACTGACATACGCAAACCCTGTGACCAGGTATAGCCTGCCCATGTACCTGGACGTCACCTGTCACCTGGACAATGGATGGGGGGGTGGCAGCGTGTGTGTGTGTGTGTGTGTGTGTGGTGGGGGTAGGTGTACATGGCTTGGATTTTAGGCTTTCTTTGATCGCCCGCTCCACGGACATCCTCCCGGCCCGAGGTTTCTGCTCTCCATTAAACTGTGCTGCTTGTTGGACATGGCCCGTAAAGTGCTGCGTTCCATTATTCATACGCTTAAACAAATCAAAGACTCTGTTTCATCAGCGCTTTCACGGGGCCAAGCAAGGAGCATCCGTAATTGGTCTTAAAAAAAAATACATTAAAAAACGGTCGGGTACGATTTCCTCCCAACCCCACGCCAGGCCTCTCCCGCACCTGGACCACGGCGTGAGAGTTTGGCTTTGATCCGTTCCCGCGAGACGCCTGCTCTTAGCTCTGAATTATGGATTAGTGTGAACATGAAGGGGAACAGCAGGTATAATGCAATATTTATTGTGAGGAGAAAGGGGAAGGGAGGCGAACGCAATGTGGGAGATGCTCCAGAACGCTTGCTCTCTCCAGCTCTGCATTGTTGCTCATCCATTGTTCCGTGATTTGATAGACAGTACGGTGGCAGATTTCCCACAATGCCTCTCTTTTGTGCGCTTTCAATAAAAAAAGAAGATAAACGGAGGTCGAGGTTTCCGTTTAATTTGAGGCAGTTACAAGAGCTATTTAAAAATAACGCGTGTGCAATGACAGCGGGTTCAAAGTAACGCATGAGCAAAGACAGCCCTTTCACAGTAACACGCGTGCAACCACCCCCAAAGAGGGCCCGTGCTGAAGGGGGGCTTCTCCTTGCATCAAAATGTTCCATTTTGTCACCCTTGGTTTACTCGGCACACGCAACAATGGTGTCTCAGAGACAGCAGGAGCCATTCACTTGTGAAGCCGTGATAACAGGATGCCTGCTCTTTGGTTCTTGGTTTCTGTGCTTTTCGAGCTGTCTGTATCACCTCCCGTATAACCAGATTAAGAAAACAACTGTGTGAAAGGGTGCCAGGGATAAACTTCAATGAGTCAGTTACACTTTGAATGAGTCAGAAACCTGTCACATCCACCATGTCATGAGCTTTGAGCTCTGAACATCAACATCAACTGAAATATTTATATACTTTAAATAAACCATAATTATAATAACAACTACTGGTAATAATAATAACACTTCTAAGTGATCACCTTCATCCTACGGTGAATCATTTCTATCCTGATGGAAGTGGTCTCCTCCAGGATGACAATGTCCCCATCCACAGGGCATGAGTGGTTGGAAGAGCATGAAAACTATGCACATCTTGTAAGTCGCTCTGGATAAGAGCGTCTGCTAAATGCTTAAAATGTAAAATGTAAAATATAATGTAACTCATATGCCTTAGTCACAAGCTCTCAACCCAATTGACAACTTATGGGAGATTCTGGAGTGGCGCCTGAGACAGAGAGTTGTCTACAACCGTCAACAACACACCAAATGATGGAATTTATCATGGAAATATTGTGTTGCATCCCTCCAATAATGTTCCAGACACTTGCCATGGTGCATTGAACCTGCTCTATTAAGACACTTTATTGTTTGGTGTTTCCTTTATTTTGGCAGTTACCTGTATGCGGGTACATAACCAGTGCAGAGGCAATAATTATGCACAATACAATACACTGCCTCCTCTGGTCATTTTATTTCTGTCTAGTTTGAGGGTGCATTGACCACCGAGTTAACCAATGAATCAAGCATCCTGGCACCGACGCTCTGCCAGGGCATGGAAGGACAAAGCCACAAATATGCACATATTTATATCTGCGCTCCAGTTTGTAAAAACCCTGTAAGTAAGTATGTAAGTGAGGAATATATTTTTGAGCAAAGTTGTCCTCAGCTCGTCATGCATTCACGACGCGCGGTCATCGTAGGACCGCCATGAGCGCGGGGCACAAACGACACCCTCGAGGTTCGGGCTCACACAAAGACAAAATAAAGAGTTAAAAAAGAGGGGAAGGGCTTTCACACAGCATGCCCCCTCCCAAATTCAACTGCTCCACTAAAAAACGATCAAGTCACCCCACCAGTCCACCAGTCACCCCCTGAGGGACACTCCTGGTACTGCACTCATTTAAATCCATCATTTACTCAAGTGTTGCCTTCGTTTTGGCAGTTGCCTGTATTATCTTAGCACACCCAAATACATGGCCCATTTACACTTCCTCACCATTTGGCCGACGCGATCGGGTTAAGTACCTTCTTTAATGGAGCCGCCGCAGCTCCACACTTGTGAATTGAGTCTGCTAGCTCCGGGCGATGAGTCAAACTCCTTCAGCACTGCTGGACACTGTGCCCCCTTTCACCTTAAGCTTGACCTCAGCTGCTGAGAGATACAGAGCAGCGCTGCTCTGATGTCATACAACCAGGCTTGCAGCACTGTGCACTGTAATTGGCAGCAGTTGACCAGTGACCAGTGACTTTACCGCTTCCAGATACCTGAGCCGCAATGGCAGACCTTGTGGAACTTGTAAGTTCCTGTTAGAAAAATCCTGCAATTTATTATTTTTAATGGAAGAGGTAGCTGTCTGTGTGTTCCGACATTGGAAGGATGTGTAATATAACTGAGCTAAACATCTAATTAGTCAAAGAATATGCGACTAATTCCAGAGCAGAATCCCCCCCTCCTATGCGCACACAGCGCTATGGCAACTGTCTCTATGGTAATCAAACTGGCACTGAAAGTTTGCACGTTGTACTTCAAGAGAAGTTTTGATTTGTCTTTCTCTTTTTGTTTTAAAAAGGACAAAAAGAAAGAATGTGAATTCAATGTCGGAGTCAATTAACGTGTCCGTGACACGACGTGGTCAACTATGGGCATTAGAGCACGGGGCGGGGGAGCAGAGACCACGCTGGCTAGCTGGGTGAGAAATGTGCATTATTAGAACAGATGATCCAAGCCTATTCTGAGCGGAGAATGAGAAGGACAGGGTCATAGAAGCGTATTACAGCTGTAAGCCTCTGTCATCTCCTGCAATAGCGTGTGTGTACTATTCATTAGCCTCTCTCAATGGGGGGCAGGAAAAAAATGCCTGAAAAAAAAAAAAAAAAAGAGAAAAATGCCTTTGGTTCCAGTGACGGTGTTGCTCCTCACCAATGATTTTGAGCAAAGGCAGTGTTGAATCATACTTTACCAAAGCTTTGTTCCCCGGTGACTCGGCTAAGAACACCCTCAAGTGGCTTTTCGGCTCTCTTCCTCTGTGTGAATTATCCGTCGCCTCTTTGTGGAACGCAATAGCCGATGTTTACAACCCCCAGACATCTTTAAGTGTCTCTTTCCTTTTGATCCTCCATGTTCCTTCTGTCACATTCAGAGAGCGAGAGAGAGAGAGAGAGAGACAGAGCGAGACACAGAGAGAGAGAGAGAGAGAGAGAGAGAGAGAGAGAGAGAGAGAGAGAGAGAGAGAGAGAGAGAGAGAGAGAGAGAGAGAGAGAGAGAGAGAGAGAGAGAGAAAGAGACCTGCATTTTCATTCTTTCATTATTTTTGTACTCTGTGACATGAAAGCTTTTATGTTTTAGGCCGCAATTATATTTCCATCAGATAGTGACATTTTTGCTTTCGCTGGGTGTAGCTCGAATTTCCATGCATCCGATATGTGCCTCAATTAGGAGAGCAGACAACATATACTATTAATAATTAAAGGCCACATATACAATTAATAATTAAACACTGTTACTAAAAAATAACCACCATCTAAGCCCCCTGACCGCTTTCCAAACCTGCAGCACTCGAGATTCACACACACACACTCTTCAGTGAATCTGTGCCATGGCTGGGCTGAATAAAGTATGCCGGCAAGAGAATATCTGTCATTTTAACCAGCTGTGGAATCTTCATTTAGAGACGTTTCATTTTCATAAGGAGGAGAACAGCGGGAACTGGATAATGGGAGTGTTTTGTTGCGAGCAGGCCGGGTCGGGAAGAACACGAAAATATGCCGCTGGCGTGTCCCTTTTTAGAAGTTTAAATGCAGACAAATCATCCAGATTAATGTTACACGTTGATTTTATCTGAGGCTATTTAAACCTGGAGAAGTTGAAGGCTGAAAGGCCAGCTGTTCTCCCTGTAGCACAATCGCACTAGACGCTGTCCCAGGCAGCTCTCTGTTCTCACCTAAAGGCTTTCAGTCATCCCCTCGGATGCTGAAAAATCTACTAAATTAATTTCTAAATTATTTAAACAGGCAGGGATAATCTCTTAAATAATTTGTCAAAACTAGTGAACTAGTAAACCCCTTAAAGGCTATATATATATATATATATATGTAGTTTGTTTTAAAATGGATTAAAACGACTGAGTATGTTTTATCACTTATATATACTGTGTGTATATAAGTGATAAAACATACTCAATCATTTTAATCCATTTTAAAACAAACTGCATTAATGGAACGGTAATTGCATGTTTTCTTTCTAATGGTGTGAGGGTCAGCTGTGTTTAGACTCCTGAAGTACTTACAGCTCAGCTTAAACAGTATATATTTATATATATACCCAATGCAAATTAGCAGCAAGGAAATATTTACTCCGCAACTAGCATTAGAGGCGTGATGTATTTGGCTGATGTATGGCTTCTATTTATATATATATATATGCATTTATACATGTATATGTTGTGGCAGGATCAGGGGTGGGCCCTCAAAAACAGGTCGGTACACAAAACAGGTTTTCCAAACAATCCAGGTTGTATGCAGTAGTCAATTCAATTTCTAATTTGCTTTTGAACACTCTCACTCTCAGTCTCTCCAACGTGTTTCCCTCACCATACTTTGCACCAAACAGCTGTCAATACGGCGCTTTTATTGCCCCCAGTCCATTCAGGTAAATGAGCTTTAGGTGTATCTCTTCCACTAACAACCCCAATCAAGGCACGGGGTTGGAGCCAGATGCCGCCACATACCGCCCCTATATCACCATCCCCGGACTTCCCTCTAAATCCCTTTAAATATTAAAAACTGCAAAATAACATATTTGGATCATACTCAGTCTCTGATAGCTTGGTGACTGAATTGGTGGTTGAATGTGTGATTGAGAGGTCAGGTATGACATCACAGTGCAGTCTGAGGCAGTAATGGGACAATTCCATTGAACTTATAGCTCCCTCCACTCGCTCCCTTCATTAAATACCACACATTCTTTTCCACATCATACAAGTGAGAGGTGGAGTGACACTCGTTTGGAGTGGAACAAGATGGAAGAGCAATGGAGCGGCCTCTCGTGGAAACATCCATAGCAGGAGAAGCCCCGCCCTGCTGCTGCCATGGAAACCACGGGTCTTATCGCAGCCATGCATTGTACAAACATCCAATCCTGGCATTGCAGCTTTTGTTTGCTCCAGAATAAAGCACCATTTGCCAAACGCTGCTCGACTTAGTATTTTAAGCTTCCAGGTCTCCTCATTTGACCGTTAAATGATATATTAAAGTTAATGGGTAGTACATTTAAATTATCTTGTGCCTAGTTGCAGCATGGCAGAGGTTAATTGTTTAAATTCACTCTCATTTATAAAGGCAGCTCCTTCCATTGTTATCCCTGGGCCTCCCCCCAACATCTTCCCCGTTGTTCTACGGATGTGTTTTTTTTATCCCTAATGTTCACAAAGAGTTATGGGAGATCTTAAGAAGGGAGTTCTGCCAGAGCCTACACCAGAGCAGACTCTATGGAAAGGTGTGAAAGTGAGGGGGAGTGGACAATGATGTCAACTCCACTCCTCACAAGACGGACCTACCCTTCAAACAGAGGTGCTGACACATGCGGGTCTTACAGGGGAGAGGACAGTGCAGGGAGTGAGCAAATGATCAAAAAATGTGGGAATGGAATCAGGCCGAAGAGGTCAGGTGAGTGAGAGGGAGAGATCATACTGCAGTTTGAGGCAGCACAGTATTGGGACACGAGCGCGCGACGTGAAAAGATGTCCCCATGTGAACTGTTACGTCTTGGTGCATGGTTCCTTTATCTGCCCTGTCCCAGGGCGCATTTTATGGAGCACACATAAAACTGCTCAGATGAGTTAATCTAGAGAAATGCATAAAAAATAACTCCCCAGTCCTTCTGCGAAAGGTAGGCAGGTCATCACAGCAGAAACAAAAAGTCTTTCACCCATGGGGCCCCCAGGTAGCGTAGCGGTAAACTTGCCCACTGCAGCCGGGGTTTGATTCCCGGCTACGCCAGCCCGGCTCTGGCTGGGGGCTCTGGCCAGGGGACCCATTCGGTGGTGGCGATTGGCTGTCCGCCCCAGAAGGAGGGGGGAGGGAGGCCGGCAGGAGCTCACTGCACGCAAAAGTGGCTCTGAGTTGTATGTGTTGAGTGTATCTGAGTTACAGAGGAGAGGAGGCGGTTCGGCACCTTTGTCAGTGCCGGTTGCAGCAGTGAGCTAGTACAAGGGAAGGGATAGTTGAATTCGAAATATGGTATAATTGGATACCAAATTGGGATAAAAATGGGAAAAAGATTGAAACAGATTTAAAATAAATGTTACAAATGTTTCACCCAATCAGTGTTTCACCCAATCAAATCAATTATTTAAAAGCAATACAAAGCCCTCCAAACGCCAAATTTAAAAAAAAAATATTTTAGGTCAATCAATGAGATTTTATGATGATTTGTGTATTTGTCTATAGTCACGTAATATGAATACTTGATGTATAAGAGGAGGGTGGGGGGGAGTCATGTCATTTACAGGGCTATTAAGAGGGTCAGCAGAGAGACACAAAGTAGCTGAAACTTAAACTTGGGTAACACTTTCAATTACAATCGTTTATTGTAGGTTTAAATGGCTGGGGTCAATTTGATCCCAAACATAAAAGACGTTAGTTAATTTCAACATAATAGGAGGGTTAAATGATCAAGTTGACCATAAATATCCTAACGCTGGTGCCACTGTGCTGTAAAATGTTCGGTGTTAATTCCCTCTCACAGAGCTTATACGAGACCAGCAAGGATAAAACGTACTCTATCAACATCACATGACAACTTGGATTTGATTTTCTTTGTGCTTTTTTTGTGCACAGCCCCTCACGAATAGGCCTCTTTATCTTGAGAGTCCATGGCAACACGCTCGTTGTTCACCTAACCCATAATCACTACCATGTAATGCGCTTCAAATAACCAATCATCCTGAAAATCCATTTGCCTTTTAATAAATAATCTCAACTCTCCCATAGTGAATAATAAGGCTTGACCGGATGTTGGTAATGTAATTGTGCTCTATGCATCTCCGTGGTGACGTGTGCGTCAGAAATAGCAGTTCGTTTCTGTGCTGCACTCTTCCACAGCAAATGCCAAAGTAGATGGAGAACTGACTGGCACACAGGTTTATGCATCGCCAAACAGCGGTATCGGGCTTTCCATTAGCTTTAGGGACACAATAAGTGCCTGGGCTGGGTGGGCCATACTCTTCTATCTCACCATGGGGGAATATGTGTGGTTTCAAATACTGTTACAATGTCTTTCACAACATAGGGCAGATATATATCACCCTTATATTAGCAAAACATTCTGTTTACATTATCAGGAAATGTGCCACTGCCAAAATACAGGAAACATCAACATACAAGTGTCTTGGTAGATGGGTTAGCCCTAATCCTAACACACCTCCTGACCAGTCCAATATTTACACAGTAGCCAAAAAGAAACATGAAGACAAGCTGTCTTTCATCATTTTAAGTAGATGTTAAGATTAAATCCCCGTGCATTCTTCCAATAATGAGGTAAGATCTGGCCACAGTGCATGCTACTGAAATAAAATAAAGAGAAATGTTGTACAATATACTTTCATGGGATGATGTCCTTATTTCATGCCAATTAAAACTCCCCAAATGAGCTTTCTCACAATGTCAAGGTCTAACACAGCCAGAACATTACACAATTGCAATGACGCGTAGGATATCTGTGAAAGTTCAGGCAGACAGACGTGTGCATGTGTGTGTGTGTGTGTGTGTGAACAGTGAGCACCATAATTCATTGGACAGTGACACATTTTTTGTTATTTTGGTTCTGTACTCTAGCACTTTGAGATTGAAAGGATACAATCTCAATGAGGTTGAAGTGCAGACTGCTTTAATTTGAGGGTATTTTCATCCATATCGGATGAACCGTTTAGAAATTATAGAACCTTTTGTACATAGTCCCCCCCATTTTCAGGCACCATAATTCATTGGACAGTTTAACATAATGTAGAATAAAGTAATCATTTTTAATATTTGGTCGCATACCCTTTGCATGCAGTGACTGCTTGAAGTCTGCGACGCATAGACATCACTAGACGCTGGGTATCTTCCCTGGTGATACTCTGCCAGGCCTGTACTGCAGCCATCTTCAGTTCCTGTTTGTTTTGGGGACTTTTTGCATTCAGTGAGGAGACTGCCATGTAAAATGTATATTCAATTGGATTCAGATCCGGTGATTGACTCGGCCAGTCAAGGATTTTCCACTTTTTGGCCATCAAAAACCCCTTCGTTGCTCTAGCAGTATGTTTCGGGTCATTGTCTTGTTGCATGATGAAGTGCCATCCAATGAGTTTGGAGGCATTTGGTTTTATCTGAGAGACTTTAGAATTAATTGTTCTACTTCTGTCTGCAGTCACATCATCGATGAAGACAAGTGAGCCCGTTCCACTGGCAGCCATACAGGCCCAAGCCTGGATCATGGGCATTTCCTTTTTTTCTCCACACTTTCCTCTTTCCATCACTCTGGTACATGCTCATCTGTCCACGAGACTTTGTTCCAGAACTCTTGGGGCTCTTTTAGGTGCTTTTTAGCAAACTGTAATCTCGCCTTTCTGTTCTTCAGGCTTATCAGTGATTTGCATCTTGTAGTGTACCCTCTGTAGTCCTGCTGGTGTAGTCTTCTATGTATGGTAGACTTTGACACATCTACACCTGCATCCAGGAGAGTGTTTTTGATCTGTTGGGCCGTTGTCAGGGGGGTTTTCTTCACCATAGAGAATATTCTCTGGTCATCCACTACAGTTGTCTTCCTCGGTCTACCGGGTCTTTTTACATAATTGAGTTCACCAGTTGTTTTTTTCTTGTTAATGATGAACCAAACTGTTGACTTGGGTATTCCCAGGGTTTTTGCAATGATCCTGATTGATTGATTTTAATTTCTGAGCCTTATGACGGCCAGCTTGATTTGCATCGACACTGCTGTCTTCCTCATGTTGTCACACCCCAACAACAATCTCCAAAGGCAATTGCAAAGTCTAGAATCAAGAATAGACATCAACAGCTCTCTTCTGCATTCACTAACGACACAAATGAATACACCTGCCTAACGAAACACATCTGTGAAGCCAATTCAACAAATACTTCTAAAATGGGGGGTCCATGTACAAAAGGTGCTGTCATTTCTAAACGGTTCATCCGATATGGATGAAAATACTGACAGTCTGCACTTCAACCTCATTGAGAATGAATCCTTTCAAACTCAGAGTGATAGAGTACAGAACCAAAATAACAACAAATGTGTCACTGTCTAATGAATTATGGTGCTGTATGTACTGTATGTTAATGTGTGTGTTTTTTTTATGTTAGCGTGTGTGTGCATGTTAGTGTGTGTATATTGTTGTATGTTAGCATGTGTGTGTGTGTGTGTGTTTTTGTATGTTAGCATGTGTGTGTGTATGTTAGTGTGTGTGCATTTTTGTATATTTGCGTGTGTGCTTTTTTCTTTTTTTCAGATTTCCCCCCCCATTATTCTCCATATTTGGTAGCCAATTGTACCCTCTATTTCATCAATTCACCGTCCACCACGAGCCCGCCACCCATCTCTACGGGACAAGATAATACCCTGAGGCCGGCAATGATCCGCCTCCTCCAAGACGGAACTTGTCCACCTGTCTTACAGGGACGCCCTCCGCACTTCTCGTCAAGCTCGTGTCGGCTCTCCCTCCCCCCTCCCCATGGGGCAGCCAATCGAACGGGGCTTCCGGTCAGAGCCGGGCTGCCGCAGCCGGCAATTGAACCCTGTACCCAGTAGGAAATATGCACTCCGGATGAGTGCTTTTACCATTACACCACCTGAAGCCCCCGTGTGTGTGTGCTTTTGTATGTTAGTGTGTGTGTGTGTGTGCTTTTGTATGGTAGTGTATGTGCATGTGTGTATGTTGGTATGTGTGTGTGTATACGTGTTTTTGTATGGTAGTGTGTGTGTATGTTGGTATGCATGTGTGTGTGTGTGTGTGTGTGTGTGTGTGTGTGTGTGTGTGTGTGTGTGTGTGCATTATCTCATATACAATTTCCTGCCTTACCTTTTTTTTTGCTTCATGAAAAATATATTCACATCCACACACCGAAGACCTGTTTGTTTGGAGATATTGTCACACAGCACAGTGTTTCTCTGTGAAATTAGCACATTCGCCCACTGCACTGTGTTTCTCTGTGAAAATATCACACATAATTGCCAACTTAATTAAACCCAAAATGCTGCCAGATTTTTGTAACTATGTGCATTTGCAACAGAAAATATTAGAGACATTATGACATTCCTGACAGGATCCATTTTAATTTCATTTGAAAAGGTTAAAAACATCAACAGAAGAATATTGAAGGGAGATAATCCTACAAATCTAAACAAATCTAAATAAACAACTAAACGATCATTTAATTTTGAGTATGCAGACTGGTTTATAAGAATCTCAATTAAATTCAATACAAACACAAGGGCACAAATAATGAATAATAATAATAATAATAATAATAATAATAATAATAATAATAATAATAAGATAATAACAATAAGAAGAAGAATAAAATGATTAATGAAAATAATATGAATATGAAAAATAATAGTAATATTAATAATAATAACAATAATAATATTAATAATAATAGCAAGAATAATATTAATAATAATAGCAATAATAATAATAATAATAATTATTATTATTATTATTATTATTATTATTGCTATTATTATTCATATTCATATTATTTTTATTAATCATTTTATTCTTCTTCTTATTGTTATTATCTTATTAATGAATAATTAAATCAATTATTCTGATCAATATAAAATAATAATAATAATTATTATTATTATTACTACATCTTGGATTCAATCAATATTTGTTCTCTATCGAATGGTTTTACTCATGTAAGGGTTAGATTTATTTTGGGGGGGAGGTTTGCTTCACAATCACATTTTGGTGAGTTCAGCAATTTCCAAAATTAACTCACAAAACCATGTGTTTGTATAGAAAGATAAACTAGTGCTTGTATTTTATGCTGCAACCACTATTAAAAATGACCCTCTTATCATAAATAATAAGATTCTATAAACAACATCTTGATTCATGGTGTATTTCAGTGATATCCATAAATAAGGCCCTACTGCATTACGATATCAAATCCCTTCTGTAGTACAGTATATACTACACTTCTGAAATGTGGTTGCAATCATCAGCAAAATATATTTGGGAGAGAATTAGATCAAGTGTTTATTTGAACACATTTCAAATGTCATTGTTCCTATTGCTTAGAGACTATTCATATTTAAGGACAAAGCATTCTGTTATCGTTTGTCGTTTTAAAGTATTTTAAAGTGTAAAATACCCACATACACACAGATTAAAAAGACAATTATACTAATGTATGTCTTCCATATTCCTGGATTAGTATAAATTATCTTTAATGTTTTGTTTTTTGTCAGTCAGTCCATGTTCTACATCCCTCAACTATTTATTTCTCCACACTTCTCTCTCTCGCTCTCTCTCTCTCTCTCTCTCTCTCTCTCTCTCTCTCTCTCTCATTCAATTTCTCTCCTTGGGACACACTTCAAGAGACAAAGGATGAAGAAGAGAAAAGAAAAACTAAAGAAAAAAAGAAAGAGGGATGGGGGAGAGAAAGAAAGAGAGAGAGAGAGAAGGGGGTGGAACGGACAAGAGGCTCCCTGGGAAGACTATTCTTAACACAGTTATCAAGTCCCACTGATGGAAAGATGGAATGCACTCTTCCATCTTTCTTACTTATACTGTATATCAAAGCACCCCTCTTTCCCCCTTCGCTGGCACCACCAAAGAGGCAAAAAAACATCTGAAATAGGGAATGAGGCCCTCACAGTGAGCAAAGGCAGAAGCAGCTCCACAGAACCTTCCGGAAGCTGTCAGAAGGCATGTTTCCCACAGAATTGTGGGAAAAAAAGCTCATGCCTGGCCCTAATTCAGCTGCTGGAGTAGATAGAGGATTTGTTTCCAAGGTTTCCAGGGGCCATCCCTTATTTGGGCTGTGAACATGTGTGCAACAGTGGATGCGGCCCATTCCAGTACCAAAAGTACTCAAACTCAAAAAGAACTTCCTGTTCCGTGATCAAAATTTTGGCATTCAGAAAAATAGAGCCTATTTTGGTTTAGAGTTTTTTTAAATTGTTTCCTTGCTGTGTTTATTGTATAATACGAGTGACATACTCATAGTGGATGTGTTACAGTACTGGATAATGACATCTATTTATGATAAAACATGAACTACAGAGGGAGGCCTGAATATGACCAATATTGTACCTTAACTTTGACTCTCCATTAGATGCAAGGGTTATTTTTTAAATAAATGTTATTGTAAGCAAACAGTGTGTGTGAATACCTTTTGATTTAGATTATTTTCAACCCCCAAAATTATTTTTTTAATTCATTTTGGCTGTCACTGAACTGGCAAAAACTATGTGTGCTGTTACAGGTAACACATTAAAGCCAAACATGTCTGCTCTCTGAATTTGAAGCTGCTCAAATGCCTCCCTTTCCATACTAGGTCACATTTCCTGTCATTGGCTTCTTCCTTAAAACTATTTTGACAGACCCTCTGTGGGGAGTTTTGCCGCCTCTGCACCAAACGTCGGGTCATGTGTTCACACACCAGCTGTTGACCACCTGAACACCACTGAAATTCCATTTTCCTGTCCACTGGCATGCTGTGGGGTGAAGAATCCATCCAGTCTCTCACCCCAGGAGGCACAGATGAACAATTCAGCTCCACACTCCCTCACTCCCTCCTCAGCACTTTGGATTCAAACAAAATCTCTCCTCAGCTTTGATTTACACATGCCGTTACAATCACGCACACACAAAAAATAAACACTTGCAAGTTAAGGACAGATGCTGATTGGATTCAGGCCAGTGTGTAATGTAATGTTTTTTGCTGAGTTCAGAAAAAAATAAAAAAATAGTTTGACGAGTTCATTTGAATGAATTCTGAACTTGACTAACTGTGTGATGAAGAAGAAGGAAAATAAATGAATGCTGAATTGTGAACAACTTAAGAACAAATGCTGACTGAACAAAGGCCACAGGCTGTCATAAAATCTGAGTGAAAACAAAAGTCACAAATCTTTGAGCATCGCAACAACGGATTGACTGACTCCATTGTTGTGTTTGCCGTATGCTGTAGGTGTAAACACATGTCCTCAGCCTTGAATTGATCTTCCCTTTTTTAAAAAAAAAAAAAAAAAAAAAAAATTAGTTGCCAATTACACCCTCTACTTATTTTGATTTACCCTCCCCACATGAGTCCGCTGCTCGTCTCTCCGAGGGCAGCGAACTCCGCTTCCTTCGAGCGCCCACATTCTGGAGACTCCTTTTACGTGCTTCACAGCGGACTCAAGCCGGCTCACCCTCCCCCCTGCCCCTGGGGCGGACAGCCAAATGTCGCCCCCTGATCGGGTAGAGACGATCTTCCTTTTTTAAGACTGTTGGGCCATACAACCAAGGCCGAAATGACCATATATATTGGGGGGGACACATCCCCCCCAATATTCAGATATGCTCAAAATGTCCCCCCAATATATAGCCTAGCTGATATAAAAATATAAATAAATTGATTTGGTCCCCCCCAATGTTGACTCCATGGTTACGGCCTTGCATACAACCATATTGTAGTCATAACCAGTTAAGTTCCCAAGGCCTTCAGCTCAGCTGCATTAGTGAGGAGTACAGTGCTGTTGTTTGTGCCGGGCCTACATCGGGTGGAGGCAGAGTGGACAAAGGAACAGATCCCTTTATAAATATACTGTACAATGGCATGTACACATTCTGTCACTCAAAACTACATTATGTAAGCTGTTGGTTCTTTAGGCAAATATCATAATATGCTTTTATTGGGTGATGAAGTCCTTCAGAGGAAGTTTAGAAAAAATTATAACAAAAATCTAAAAAACACCTTTAACACCATACAAATCCATAAAGAGTTACTTGACTATCTTGAGGAAAATGGCTGATTCACTCTGCATCTGTCCTTTGACTCACAGTTTCTTGTGTTTTCCACAAACACAGTTTTTTGTATTTTTTACATGCACAAAATGAACTCAGTTCCATTATGACCACCTAAGTAAACCCAGCAAACTGTGTTTGTGAAGGAAAGGCATTACGGCTGCGTTCGTATTTATAAGTCAAGGTTAAGCACAAACAATGAATTGCAGGCCATTCCCTGAGACTGACTGCCTTTGTTTATGATTCAATTTTCAGACTTTCCCCAAAATATTGGAGATGACATTATGTCTACTGCTGAAAAACGCAGATGCTATAACTATACCATATTTTATTTCTGATTTGCGGTTCCCATCTACCCAGCTCATTGTTCAGCATCTCCATGGTTCTGTCTCTTGCTTTGTGTCCGGCACTGTAGGGGTGTTTTTAGGTTTTTTGGGGGATCGCCAAAGGATTGTCAGCTCTCACAGGAATAAACAGTGGACCACCAACTTGGCTGCTATGAAAACAGATAACTAATGGGAACACTGAAACAGCCAAGTGCATTCTTTACATGGCTACAAGTCACACACGACTGGATAAGAACATAATCCAAGTGTGTTGCGAACGTTGAAACATGACACAAAAAATCTTTTAAGATGCACATCGCACCTTATGGCACAGCCAATGCATCATTCTGAAATATAATACAAGTATTTTTTTTCAATTACAATACACCAGTCCTGGACACCACTGCCAGCCGCGTGACGCTGGCAAATATTCCGGTGTTCACGAGACAACTATCCCAGAGTTATCCCACCCTCTTTTTTCCTCCCTGAAATGTATTTGTTTCTCTTCAAATGCAAATGCTAAGCCATAGCACCACTATGGCAACCAGTTGCTGCATTAAAGTGCCGGGGGGAATGAATAATGCATGCGCCCGGCTATCAGAAAGCCACGCATTACATAAGCGTCTCCGATACCACCGCAGCGCATGCCAGGCCGAGACACGGAAAACCTGCGCTAGTAATTTCACAGATGGAGTGCTGCAGAACAGCGACGCAGATGCCTTATCAGATACAGATACTACTTACTTTATGACTAATTGTAAGCACCTCTCTAATACCCGCCGTCTTTGTTGGCGGTATAAAGTGCAGGCCTATTGAGCCGTGCACCGAGCACAATGTCGTGTTATTCACAGGATGTAATTGCATGCTCGCTTGTAAAAAAAAAAAAATCTTTGCTGTTCGAGCCGTGGTTAGAAAAAGGCACTCTTTTGCTACATTTTTCATGAACATTTTAGTTCAAGCTCCACTCTTGGGCATGTATTGTAAACTTGATTTTTGATTATTTAATAAGAAAATAAAGTTTTTCCATTTTTCCAAATATTATTGAAAGTACTTTTGTATTTATATGATAAAAATGAGAATTAATCTGTGGATATAGAATACATGATACAGTAAAAAGCACTGGATGTGAAAAAAGGGACTGGAGTGATTGATTTGCTGAAGACATCCAGGCCCGCCTCCCTGCCATTACAACTGAACAGCGTTCATTTTGGCAGCACAGTGTGAGGCAGTCCATCGCAAGGCACCAAGGTCACACCAAGGTCACGACCTTCCACACCATTCAGCTTTGCATCCATACATTTTAAGTTCTTGGCAGCGTTTTTAAAAACGGTTATAGTCAAGGCACAGTTTCAGAAATGTTTATTTCCCCCCCCTTTTTAATACATGTTTAATCAACGGCGCTAAGAGTCTGATCTACATACTCTGATTGTCTCCACATGCAGCCATCCTGGTGTGCCGGCTGGCCCCTATTCTAGCAAAAGGCCATTTCACTCTGCTGCAAATATCACAATCATTATCTTTATCAACACTGTTGCTCATTATTTGGCAAAACAAATTGTTCAGATAGAACAAATAAAAGAGAAGGGGGTGTGGCCCTTTAAGTGAAAGAAGAAAGATCTTAATGTGCAGGAAATTCCAAGAATGCCTTGTGATGACATCTGGATTAGACTACCGGGAGATCATGAGAAGGGCCTGTAGAAGTGTGCTATACACCACCAGCTTCTGACAGCAACATAAATACTATGCTCTATGGTAACATAAAACTAGCCTGTGCGGAAGGAGAGATGTTAATAATGGGCAACTTCAATTGCCCCTCTATTAATTGGGAAGTAGTGTCAGGTCAGGGTAAATGTGAAGAGGAGTTTTTAGATGTGGTTAATGACAGTTTTTTGGTGCAATGTGTTACACAGCCTACGACCGGAAAATCATTACTGCATCTAGTTTTGTGTAATAAACCTGACAGAATTTGCAGCTCAGAGGTAGTGGAACCACTAGGGACAAGTGATCATAGAGCAGTTACTTTTTATATTTTTTGGCAAGTTAAGACCGTCTTCTCTAACTCTAGATTTTTTACTTCAGACGAGCTGACTTTAATAAAATGAGAGAAAATGTAAGTAATACAGGCTGAGTGAAACTTCTCAATTGCAAAACTGTGAACATGGAGTAAATTTAAAATGGTTATTGTAGATGCAGAGTGTAAAATCATCCCAAAAATAAAAATGTATTTTTACAAAAATAATATGAAAAAAAACACTGTGTGGATGACTACATCTTTCCGGAATATTTTGAGGGAAAAAAGAGACTGTAGAAAATATATGAAAACGAAAATTCAGAGAGAAACAAGGCATATTATTGTAATATGCAGGCTAAGGCTAAAAAGGAAATAAGAGCAACTAAAAGGCACTTTGAAATAAAAATTTCCCAAGAACCAAAAAGTAATTCCAAGCAGCTTTTTCAATACTGCAGTCGAAAATGGAAAGTCAATGATGAGATTAAGTGCATTAAGAATAAGGAAGGAACTCTGCTTCATAATAATAAGGATATTGCTGACACAATAAACTGTTACTAAGCTGTTTTCATATGAACAGTTTCTTCCAGCTGGCCTTTTGGACTGATGACTGAACTGCAGGGGCTTGTTCAGCTTTATTGTGTTCAAAATACCAATAAAACACAATCTTATTTGCCTGGTCATCGACTGGTAAGTATTGACGGAATGTAAAATCCATATGCACAACATTTTAAAACAGCATTTACCTTTCAGGTTTTAACATCCTGAAAATAGGTTTTCCCTGTCTGCAAGAATGTATTGGCAGAGTCATGGATTGGGAACTTGAACCAAAATCCCTGACAGGTCCTGCTATTGTATGCCCTGACCAAGGTGTGCAACCTGAATTTCCCCAGTAAATGTCCAGCTGAAGTCTCAATGGATAAAATAGAAGCTACACAAATTAAGTTTGGCAGACACTGTTATCCACAGACTTACAGAAGGTGCATTCAACTTAAGTAAGTAAAGAACAACCACAAGTCGCTACAACGTCAAGATCATCCCTCCCCCAAGCAAATAGCAACACTACAATACTATATACAGTATATGCCATTTAGCAGACATTTTTTTATCCAAAGCGACTTACAGTAGTGAATGCATACATTTTTCAGTATATGTGGTCCCAGTGGGAATTGAACCCACAACCTAATCATTGCCAACGTCGTGCTCTACCGATTGAGCAACACTAGTTGAGCGAGTTTAAAACAATTTGAATGAAGTAAGTGCAACAAGTAGTAGTATGGGGGCGCGGGGGTTAAGGGCCCAGGTGCATTCTGAAGAGGTGCAGGTGCATTCTGAAGAGGTTGTGGGTTCAATCCCCACTGGGGCCACATATACTGAAAATGTATGCAGTAAGTCTGCGGCTAAATGGCATATATTATTATTATTAAGACAGGCAGTGACTCGGCTGTCCTAACGTCAGTGGGAAGTTCATTCCACCATTGTGGTGCCAGGGCAGAGAAGAGCTGTGATCGGGATCAGGGGCCGCTGTCCACTCGAAGGCAGGGAGTGACCAATCACCTAGAGTCAGCAGAGCGCCGTGGTCAGGCTGGGGTCCTCCCAATCACAGCCCAGCAGGCTAGCACCAGTGTCTTAAATCTGATGCCACCATTACCTGGGTAAGGAGATTTGCTAGGTAAATAAGTAATGTACTCAGGTGTTTGTGTTATTACAGCATCCGCCCTACAGGAAAGGTCCAATTCACCTCCGCCTCCGCTGGCAGACTGACTGCCCCATCCCTCCGGGCGCCTGGCAGCCGCTCCTCGCGGTCTCGCCTCTTCTCTGTCCTGGTCCCTCGTTGGTGGAACGACCTCCCGCAATCGGTCAGGACTGCGGAATCACTTCCAATCTTCCGCAAGAGACTCAAAACCCACCTCTTCAGACTCCACTACCACTGAACACTGTCCATCTAGTCAATCTGTTTTACTGTTTACTTGTTCTAAAAAAATAAAAAAATAAAAAACACCCACTAACCTTTTCTTTCCCAATGTTACAGGTATGATACGCAGACGCCTGCAATGATGTCTTTTGCCGTTTAACTGCACTGATCTTGTACGCTAACTTTGATTGTTCTTACCTTGTATTAATGCACATCTTGTAAGTCGCTCTGGATAAGAGCGTCTGCTAAATGCTTAAAATGTAAATGTAAAAATGTAAATTTAGCGCAGTACCGAAGGAGCACTCTGCGGGAGCATCTAAACCCAGGAACACACCAGGCAAGCCCGCTCAGATCAGCCGCGCGTTACGCCACACAGAAACTCCGGGCATTATGCGGCACAGGAAGTCGCTAGCTGCGGTGTCCCCCCCTCCGAAGAAAGCCCATGAAAGGAAATGAGGGGATTACACATGTTTAGCAAGTTTGGCCCCAAACTCCACACTACCGTTAGCGCTCTGAGCGAGTCTACGCGAGATAACGAAGCGCCGCGACTCACCGCTGGTGGAGTCCACAGGTGGAGCTTCTGAGCTGCTAAAATCCAATTTGTTGTCGGTGTCTTCGTACAGCTTTCTAATCCCACACAAGTAGCTGCTAGATTAGAGAAAGGGAAAAAAAGAGAAAAAAAAATCCAGTCTGTAATCAGTCCCAAAAGGAAATGGGGAATGAACATTTGATAAACATTGCAAAATGGCCTTTCAAGGGAAAGATTGTAACTGTGTGTGTGTGTGTGTATATATATATATACTATATAAAGTGTGTTTCCTGTAAATATGTTGAATCAGCGTTGCATAAAATGTAATTATAAATGTTAGGCGCTGAAAAGCACAGCCCTGAGAGTAGCACATTGGGCACTGGAAAGACACGCTGTGTGTAATCAGTAGGAAACAGAAGTTCAGTTTGATCACTATCATTGAAATAGCCTGCCGATGAAATAAGAGGGGGCGTCCTTTTGCTCCTGTGTGAATCAGCCGGTTTGTGCAAACTTCTGCTCTTGTGCAAAATGATCTGCCAATCCTATCAGAAGCCATGGAATTGACCCAGTCAAGAATTGAACCAGTCAGTGATTGGCAGTATGTGGTGGCTCCATCTATTACAGGGACCATGAAACTTCACGCTCTCCCATAACTAAATCCAGAACCCGTAACGTAGCAGGCATCGTTACGCACACCAGCGACTTCACCTCAGCCTGATAGGCATGACAGCTATAAAAGTGGATTAATGCCACACTTCCCTCTAGAACCTCACTGGATCCCTCACTCAAAGTCGCTGTGGTTAATACTTCTGCTTGGACTGACATAACATATGACATTTTGTTTAATTTTGAAAGTGCAGTGTTGCACATACAGGCAAATATTCAGATATACTAAATAAATAAAAATATGAGTGCAGTTCGTTTAGCTCCAAGAAGCTTTAGTGTCTGCACGAGCCCAATAAGAACATGCCCTCAGGGAAAGAACAAGATTCAAGAAGAATGAACCCTCAGCAGCCATTCTGTATCCACCCTGAGACAGCACTGTAGGGCAGCAGTGTGGAGCAACAATGTAGGGCAATGGTGTGGGCAACAATGAAGGGCAGCAGTGTGGGGGGCAAACAGTGTGGGCAACAATGTATGGCAACAGTGTAGGGTAAAAGTGTGGGGCAATGGTGTGGGCAACAATGAAGGGCAGCACTGTACAGCAGCAGTGTGGGGCAACAATGTATGGCAACAGTGTAGGGTAAAAGTGTGGGGCAGCAGAGTGGGGCAACAGTCTGGGTAAACAATGTAGGACAACAGTGTGGGGCAACAGTGTAGGGTAGCAGTGTGGGGCAACAATGTAGGAGAGCAGTGTTATTCCTATTTCTTTAGATATATTTTTCAAACTCATCCAATCCTAACCAGATGCCATAACTTTTTAGCTCCCTGTGCCGTTTACAGTGATTTGATTCATGCCTCCTAAATGTTTGAACCTCCCTGGACTGCTTAATATGTATTGATTCCCATATGCAGTAAAAATCTACCTCTGGCCCCTAGGGTTTCCCTCTCCTCGTCCTAACGGGGCTCAGTGAACCCTTATTATCAGCACAATATAGCGACAAACCAGAGGCCACACTCCCTTTCAAATTAGCAAGGTGATTGAAGGTACAGGAATAGTGAAATATAGATTTTTCATTTTGGATAGTTTAATATTACGTTAAGCCAAGTGCAGGGGGAAAAATGGAAATGTAGGAGATATGACTAATCTGTAGATTAAATGAAAAAAATTCATAGAAAATGCAATGAAACGCCAATAAAGTGAACTATGGGAACTATATGGACTTTCCTGAGCAAGCATATGGTCATATTTAATGAAAAACTGTATAATTATATATCTTATTTTTCATACAGCATCTGAAAGCGTGTTATTGCAGGATGGAAATCTCACTTTATCCACCAGCTGGCAAGTAACACCTTGGTCCGGGCGTCCAGAATGCTGGCTTCATTTTTAATTTATGGTGGTGAGGCGAATATTTGTCAAACTGACAACACTGGGGTGATTAGAATATCAGATTCAAAGTATGCCTTGGAAACAGGAAAATGCACCTCAAATAACACTTCAGATTGAGGGGGTCATAAAGAAAGGGCACAAATGAATAAAACCAAAAAAGAAATAAAACGTGGGTGTTTACTACTGTGTTCCAAAGGGTCTTTAAGTTTCTTCGGGTAAGTCAGGTGGAAACAGGGGCAGTGATTGAGTAAGAAATTCAAAAGTTGACAGGTGAAACGGCTGTTTTACTGCCTTTTAGGTCGAGAAAAAGAAAAACCCCAAAATCAGCCAAATAAAATGTCCCAAATAAAATGTCCCACCTTAGAAGGTCCTCTAACTTAGGGTGTGGCACAGGAACTAGCACGCACATGGCTTCAAGGGCCTTTCAAGGCTTTTCAACCAATCAGCCCCAAGTGTGCATGTTTGCGCTCGTCAAGACCTTTCAACCAATGAACCTCAGCTGTGCATGCATGCACTTTTCAAGGCCTTTCAACCAATCAGCCTCAGGTGTGAAAATGTGTAGTTGAGGTCACCGCTGAGCCTGGCCCTGAAGGCCTCCCAGGTTTTGGGACACAGCAGAAAGCTCTAACAGCGACCAAAGATGAGGGGGAAACCTCTGTTCCCCACACACCCCTTCCGGCGTCACGTGGCTATACTCTTCAGCGCAACTGACATTCTAAAAGAGGCATTTATTGAGCTACTACAGGCTGAGCAAGTTCTTCAACGCTGTCCCGCCCTGGATTCAAACCTGTATCCTGCTGGTTCTGGAGCCTGTCCCCTAACCATGTGCTCACCTTACCTGATATTACAGCCCGGATAAGCCTATATTATTTGTCCTGTCGTCAAACGCTGACTGCAGCATTGGATACTCATTCTGGACTCAGACAACCCCAATGGACCATATAAACTACTCATCTGCAACAAGGTAGTAAGACTCTACAGTTATCATTTCGGTTAAAGCTTTCATGTAACCCATAATCTGAACACGTTCCATCATAAAAGGGGGCAAGCAGTGAAAAGTAATGATCATTTTTATCTGGTGCATCTAAGTGGACGGCTCGATACGTACAACATTAGCGCCATTACCGCTTCTCTTCTACGCCTTGGACAGGCGCTGACTGACATAACGGACACAAGTGTAATGTGTGCAGCCCGGTCTGGGATGCAAATCTGATTGACGTTCAAGTGTGCACAATAGGGACTTAGGCCTCACATCTGTGCTGATGGATTCATTCACTACAGCGTCACCCTCACAGAGACGCGTAGTACATTAACCCCTTACGAGCTGGTTCCACCTCTGCTCCTTTCTGCTTCTGCGGATTCACATAAACAGTAACAAATCGCACCATTCAATCCTATTCGGGCTATTCAGACTAAGACACCCTGAGAGCTGTGCCGATTCATCGGACGTATTCCACACTCACAGGACGTCGATGCTCAGTGCTGATCGAGCTACAGCACGTGTCTGCCATCCAAGTTACATTTTACATGACATTTTAGTGGTCTTAGGCTTATCGAGAGCAACTTAACTCAGTTGACATTCCTTTAAATACAATCAATTTCTACAGCTGGATACTTACTGAAGCAATTCAGGTTAAGTACCTTGCTCAAGAGTGAAATGGCACTGCGCCAACTGGGATTCAAACCCGCAACCTGTGAGCTAAAAGCTCAGCTCCCGGACCATTAAACTACACCGCTGCTACAAAATTTATGAATTAAGAAGAGGAATGCGTGAAACATTCTGCATGACGTCACAGGCAGGCATCAGGTCTGTGGGCACAGCCGTGATTTAGATTTGCAGAACGATATTGGAGCTGCAAGATTGTTTACTTGCCTAATAGCATTCCAATTTTCACTGAATCGTTTTCAGAGATTGTTTGCTGTGATATTTGCAGTCAATGGATGGCGCATTCCCGTCTCTCACTCCATCACACCATCTGAGATATGCAGACGATGGCAGGAGTGGTATTTACACCCACGCTGCAAAGTCAAATTCAGTCTGATGTCAAAGGCACCTTTAATTATTTTATGGAAATCTGTCATGTCAATGTCTCAGTATCGACATTCCGTACTTACTGTAGATCCGAGACATGAAGATGGAGGGGAAAAAAAGGCAGGATCGATTGCATGAAGGAATTAGGAAACATTGTGAGGAGTGCTAGTTTCAGTCTAGGTGATGAAATAGCCTGTGGGCCACATGTTTTGTGTCTTGCCATCATTTTAATATCATTGGCTGATACTTTATTAATTAATTAATTAAATTTAATTAATTAATTAATAAAGTATCAGTGATATCAATGATATCAAAATGATATGTATATCTGTATATATGACTGTATATACATATATACACACTTCAACATGTAACTTGGTGTGTTTGCATGCTCAAAATGATTTTAAGTTGAGATTTGATAAATAGGCTATTGATTCACGTCTTTCTGCCAATCAGCTTGATTAAGTCATTCAAAAGAGTCTTTGTATCTGGGAATGTGTTAAGTCCAAACTGGACTACAGACAATTAATTTGGGTAATACTGTACACTATGGCTCAGTCAGTAAAGGTGTTCACCATGGGCCTAGGCTGGGCCCTATAGTTCAATGATTGAGCCTGAGCTATGTCATTAGCTCACTCGGAATGGGAGCCTGCAGTGGCGGGACATACCCGGTCTTGTCCAACCAGGGGAGCGTGAATTTAAATCGGTCTGGGTTTTTGGGCTATATTGCTACCATTGCATTAGTTCCCCTAAAACGTAACTCTTGGCGCCACCCGTTATTGTCAGCGAGACCGCTGTCTCTCCGAAATCCCCCGATCAAAAGAATTTCTAAATCCCATGTCTTAAAACACATTTACTGATGTTGACTATCAATCTCTCTCTTCATCTCCTGCAGTCACTGAATCTTAAGCTTGGGGTGGCCCAGGGCCTTGTGTTTTCCCCCCCCTCATCTTCTGCTTGTACAAGAAAATGTATCCTCGCTCTCTTTTTTTCTTTTAATTAAACCATCACAAGAGAAAATGCTACCAAGGCGCGATATGCAAATATTCTTGTTCTTGAAATATTTTTCGGCAAACTATTTTCCTCTTCCATTAATAAGTCAGCAAGAAGCACGATGGAGATAGTTGTGATGTTTTAAGAAGTCTGTGCAAGGCACTGAGGCAGTCAGAGAAGAAGCTGAGACAGGGGGCCTAGGCCTGTGCTGCAGGGGAGCAGGGTTTGAGCCCAAGCTAATGACTCCATGAGACCTGGCCTGGATTCAGTCAACATGTGCCCTCATCTTCAACTTATGAATAAATGCAACCTTATCCTCCAAAAACACACTCGGCGAGTTCGCTTTGGTGATCACCTAACACGCCACAAAGTGTTTGTGAATAAAAACCAAACGCTCGCATGTATTTTTAAGTCAGAGTTAAGGGCTGATTCTGTCTGCATCCAGCGCTGTTGGTGACAACGTGGGGCCTATCCAGAGAAGGCGCTGGTAATAACATGTCATTTGGGGGGCGCTTTTATCCAAAGCACCTTACAATACTGTGAATGCATTCATTTTTAGCATGGGTGGCCCCAGTGGGAATCGAACCCCTAATCTTGGCAGTATTAGTACCATGCTCTACCCATTTGAGCTGTACAGGACCACTACAGCACTGTAAGAGAAGGATGAAACCCCCCCCACCCTATACTGTGAGAGACTGGTGATTAAATTAAATAATTTTCAAATGATAATAAAGTAATGGATACACTGATGAGAGTTGAAGAGGAGGTAGTCTCTCTCTATCTCTCTCTTTATCTCTCTATATATGTATAGTGTGCTGTGTGAGTCTGAGTGAAGCTGGTACTCTTGATCGTATGACAGTAAGAGTGAGTATAGAGGGATTTCTGTGAATAGCAGTCTTGATGCTGAACACTGCAGATCTGATTGACTGCCTGTCTGGTGTACGCTTCAGCCTGAATCCCTGAGCCCTCAACCCACCCAATCATCCTTAATAACCTCATCTCTCTCTATCTCTCTCACACGGACACACACACACACACACACACACACACACACAGAGGGACACACACAAACACACGGACACACACACACACACACACAAACAAACGCACATACAATCACAAACACACACACACCCATGTGCAAACACAAACACATGCATGCACACACACACACACACACACACACACACATGCACACAAACAAACACACATACAATCACAAACACACACACACCCATGTGCAAACACAAACACATGCATGCGCACACACACACACACACACACACACACACACACTTTCCACTCACACGCACACATAGTCAAGGCAATATGTCCTCGTTTGAACTTATTTTATGTCAGACTGAATTTAAAAAAAGAGTGCGGAAATGAATACAGGAATCGGTCAGAGACGCATGGTCTAATGGAGACTGTGCCAACTGTAGGGAGAGAGCAGGGAGCCGTAATGGCCGTGATATATGGCTGCTGTGCTGAAGGAGAGGAGAGAAGAGGGAGCAGTAATACAGTTGCGCTGGTGTGGGGGACCAGGTGTCTGCTGGAGAAGGGCAGAGGGCCCTCCAATGACTGCGTTATTATGGTGTCACAATGTGTGTGAGTGTGTGTGTGTGTGTGTGTGTGTGTGTGTGAATGTGCAATTGTGTATGTATTAATGTGTGTGAGTATTAGTGTGTGCGAGCGTGTGTCTGTGTGTGTACTCAAGTGTGTGTGTGTCCATGTGCAATCGTGTATTGGGGCGTATATGGTTTGTTTTCTAATAAAATACACTTCATTGGCTGTAAGCTGCCTGGCAGCAGCATTCGAATTACACATTGATTCCTGGGGGGGGTGTCTTTGTGAACATAACTGGGCAATACAAGAAATGGCATCAAAACAACAAACCTACAATCATAATACTGAAGCCTGATAGACAGGTCATTGTATAACTTACAGGCTGCAACTGCAAGAAATCCTCCCCCCCACCTCAACCCCCAAAACAAAACATGAAATGCTAGCAAGCAAACTGATCCAGTCAGGCCAGTCTGTCAGAGAGAAAACAAATTTGGACAAATCGGCTTGACATATACTGTACACTACACAACCGTAGTTCACTTGCACTGGGTATGTTTTGATTACAGTAAGACCATTGACTATAACAAGGCCAGTGGGTAAGATAAAAAGATTATTATGACATTTCACACAGCGCCATCTATGGACTGGGGGAGAGTACTTATCATTTATTTATAGCATCTGCAGAAGTGGCATTACCAGAGCCACCCCATTAGCATTTGTTTTCACTCTCTGGTGTGGCTTGGAGAAGTTCTGCCCTGTATTCCCATCTCATTGGGGAAGTCGCCCCGTTCGGCCTGCTAAGCTATTACAGCTATTACTATTTTTCCACTATGGTCGGTAAGCCTTCACATAGATCTAGCGGAACCAGTTTCCTAACCAAAAGGCTAACCTTGAAATGATTAAGTCATTAAGTCATTCCATTAATACCAGGAAGTTGTATGCTGTTAATGGAAATTGTAGTAGCACAACTACTACAATGTAGTTTTACTATTAACACCTATTAACTACAATGTAACTAATGTAGTTACAATAGCTATACACCTTTCTCCAAAGTAAAAGATGTGGAATACCTCCTTATGGGTTAAGAAACTGGAGGGTATCAGATGAACCCAAAGTCCAAATCAGGCGCCATTCCAGATCCAAACCAAAAACCTTAATCTAACAATGTTACACCAGTGTTTGTTTCCATAGTAGCTACACAGCCCTTATTCACACATTCGGAGCAGACAAGGAGCACTCCCCTAAAATCAAATATCATTGAAAAATCATGAAAATAATTTCATCATGTACTACTACTATATGTCTTGTCTTTGGTTGCTCCCGGCTCACACAGAAACGGACATAAATGCAAACGTATCAACAGCGCCGTGTGGATGTATCAACGAGACATATAATAAGTAGTACATCATGCATTTATGGATTTTGGCCGGAGTGCTCCTTTAACGGTACTCCCTCACCTAGGGAGACTTCACACTGAAATGGCATTGTGTAGATTATCTCTTTGTATGGGTGGATATTGGCTGCAGGAAGTCACATTGAGCGCTTGCTCAGGGCTCGCAGCGGCGCTGTCCTTGCTGGGGATTGAACCAGCAACCTTTTGGTGACAAGCCCAGTTCTTTAATGCGCACGCTGTCACTTCCAATGCTATCACTCTGTTTTCTGTTGGCAAACTGTCATTTGTCCTTGCTCTCATTTCGCATCCATCATCTCTCTGTGCGACACATGCCGTGATTCAATCTGTGACAATCCCTTTCTTTCGGGCACTTTATAAAATCTGACTGATTGATTAGCCCCGACGCCACGCCGCTGTAGTGCCTATTCGTCTGAAATCAGACACGGTAGGAAAATGTCCAGATTAATGACAATTGACGCCAGCTTCGGTAAGAGAAACCGGTTCTGGACAAGCCAGTGGTTGTCATGCCAACGTCTTTATCGGCGTCGGTTTGGACGCGGGGGCCGATAGAAAGTGGCCGCCGTTTTCTGCCGTTTTCCGCCGGCGAGCAAAGCTCGGTGAGCGGTGGCGGTGTTTCGCTGTCACACGGAGGCTTCACGGCGTTCGTGTCGACCGCACGTTGCCGGGGCCGCTTGTGAGCACAACGTGAGAAAAACTCTCCCGTTTCCGAAGAAGGAAAATGACCAGGTATGAATTATGCATTACGCCACTCACCGAGCGAAGAGAAAAATACAAATCTCACCTGATCCGTGGAACAAAATGTCCCACAAAATTTTTCTCAACCGAGGAAATCTGAAATGACGCTCACGGGGGAAGAATGCGATGCACCTGCCTGGCGGTGCTCCAAGCTCACAGGGCGGTATGATATGACCTTAATGGGGAACAGATCTGTCGCTCGCAAGGCTGGTACTCAGAATACATGGGTGGGGTGCGAAGGGGGTGTTGAGGTGTTTCATTTATTTGTATTTCTTTATATAAATGGGGGTGGGGTGGGGGGTTTGCACAGAACCAATGTGAGAGCAGAACTGTTATCATGATTAAAACTGTCAAGACTGAATATCAATCTATCCATCATGTTTATTTCTTTTATTTTGCAGAGTGACATTTAAAATCAGATTGGCACACAGAGCTTCACAGCAGGTACTTTCCAGAGGGGGACAAAAAAACAGAAAAAAATGTATTTAATCCAGTTTGGGAAGAACTGGAAAATTATTCCCTGACCTCTTAATAGAGGGATTGGATACAATGACTGAATGTAGATGAGCTTTATAGAACTGGAGCACAGCCTGGCAGTGCTCACCAATCGCGTAATTGGCACACACACAAACACACACCCCTATAGGCCTACACTTTTCATCTGGGGCTGGGGGACAGGGATTGGAATGTAGGAAAGAGGAGGCAGAAGGACAGAGAGAGGGGGAGGGAGTGGGAGGAAAGGAAGAGGGATCTGACAACTACTTCATTGTTATGAGTTATGCTACTATGGCAAACATCATATAAATGCTATGCATTAAAACACACACAGATAGTGCCAACACACACACACACACACGCACACACACACGCACACTCCCACTCACACGCACACATAGTCAAGGCAAACACGCATGCACGCACACACTCAAAAACAGAGGCATGTACATATGTGCACACAGACACATAAACACACACACACACACACACACACACACACACACACACACACATAAACACACACACACACACACACAATGTCATGCACACACACACGCACACACACACACACACACACACACACACACACACAAATAGGGTCTTTCTGGCAGATTTTTAATGCAACCCAGTTTTATTGCATAAATTGGCCATTAGGACCTTAGACAGAAACAAAGAACTTTAAGACACCACCCAAACAAAATTGATAAATTGGCTGGAGAGGCGGGCTTGCTCTCTGAGAGTTGCAGGTTCAAATCCCAGGAGCCCAGCTGCTATGCCCTTGAGCAAGGTAATCCTGAGTAGCCCCAGTGAATATCCAGCTGTATTAATGGATTATATGGAGGAAAAAAATCGAATAAGCCACAGATAAGAGTGGCTATTATGTATAGATAGATATAGAGAGAGGTTACTTGTTAATATTTTTGTATCAACATCGGGGTTTGAAATTCTGCATCGGGCTTTGTTGTGTGTGTATGTATACATACAGGGACACACACACGCATGTTGACCCAGACACACACACACACACACACACACATGTGGACCCGGACACACACAAACAGACACACACACGTGTACATCCATACACACATGCAGACACACTCACAGACAATTGAAGACACATGTCCTTTCCCCCATTTGAATGTAAATTTGCGACCCACTTTCTTCTGATTAATTTGAGCTCGGAGAAAGATGCTCCCCTTGTTCCAACTTGTGGCAGTGCCAGGAAGAAGCATATTTGAATATGACTCTTAACTGCAGATGGGCCTCAAACGAACACAAACACAAACCTATGTGCCTCTAATCTAATTATCTCCCAGTTAGCACCTGTGTGAATCAGAGTGAGTCATTTTAGATCTCAACCCAATTTAACACTTGTGGGAGATTCTGGAGTGGTGTCTGAGAGTAAAGTTCAAACCACCATCAACAAAGCACAAAATCATGAAATTTCTCATGGAAAAATGGTGTTGCATTCTGCAGCCAAGGCACGTTGAAGCCGTCCTGGTGGCTTGTGGTGGCCCAGTGCCCTATTAAGATACTTTATTCTGGTGTTTCCTTTACTTTGGCAGTTACCTGTATATTTCTGCTATAAATATTATTATTATTGCAGTAATAGTTTTTTTCTGAGTTTGTCGATCCAGCAGTCCCCTTTACAAAAGACAACTAGCAGGTTTATGAAACATGTCCTTTACATCTTCTAGTATACCGTATATTCTATGTGAGTAGGCAATTTAAATTATTTCTGGTGTTCACTGGAAAAACTGAAACGGATGGATGATTTGGCATAATGTGATCAATTATGTATTTATGTTTCAAATATCTGTCGGATAATAACTTTGGAGCTTGAGGATCTGTGAGAGAAAATTGAATGTATATGCCAGATTTCCCAAGTTCCACTTTCTTACAAGAAGCAAAGAGAAATGCAACTACCTCTAATCGGTTAAAGGGTACTTTAACTACATTAAACGCAGTGGCTGCTTCACAAGAGAGATTCACATTTTTTTAACTGCATGGGCTGGATTTTTCCATCTTTGACTGAGAAACTGAGAAATGAGTCAGCCAGAGACAATGTTATAACTATGATAACTGCCTGGGCTGAAGTAGAGGTCTAATATTTGCATAAATATTTAATTCAAGCACTCAATGAATTCCTACCCATGCCATGCAAACAACATACTTACAATAATCAAGCTTGCACGTTAAAAGTCTTTTCATTAAAGTTCAAGAATCAATTAAAAAATTATAATTTCCTGTGGTATCGTATGGGTGAAAAAGGGAAATATATGTAAATGTGCACTAATATGCAGAAAGTCGTTTTAACAATGCAGAGATTACGGTAGCCAACACAGCGTGACTAACTAAACATAAATGTATAAATATTTCTAATGTGTATAGGACTGTAAATGCCTACGTGAGGAAAAACACCACGCATGCTCACATTAGCTGTCATATTAGCTCGTATAGATATCGCGTGCTCACTCACAGCTTGTAAAAGCCGCACTGGCTAAATTTGTAGTCCAATGACAAACGGGTGTCATTGTAAATGACTCGTCGTGTTGTCTGCCATGAGCAATAATTCATTCACGGCGCGACTTGTTTAAGAAGCGCCGCGTGGCCGAGACAGTGCTATCCACATCTATGTTTTACTCTCTGTATCCACAAGGCACATTAACATAACACATAATAATAAGTATTTTAATCATAATGCCTCGTCATAAGGAATACGTGTATCCAAGCCTTCACACGAGCCATGCTCAGTAGGCCTAGTCCTAACAGCCTCGTTGTCCAGTGAGCATCACGACTGGAAGGTCCTCTTCAGAATTATTTACATGCTGACATTCCATTATGGAAGATAGAGTCCGTTTCCATCCTTCCAGCATAGGATACATTTACTGAGGAGGTGCCGTTACATTCCTTTCATGTGAAACCAACAGTCTCATGTAATAACCAATGCAATGCACTGATTTCATAATGCAATGCACTGATTTAAAAATGCAATGCAATGAGTTAGGGCATGCGCTTAAGATCACAACGGGGCACTAAATCTGTGCCATCTAAATCTGTTGGGCATTGTTTGAATTCATAAAAATGTGATCCTTTGGACGGAATGGTAGTTGCCGCAAAATAAAATGTTTGTTTGTTTTGGACGCTATAAATCTGAATATCATAATGCCAATGGGGGTGGGGTGGGGGGGCATTGTTTTTCACTGATTGGAAAGCAATCACTGATTAGATCATAAATAATTTTCAAAACCCGCTTGCTTGAACCTTTCCCATCAGGTCTTCTCTAAACCGCTTTTCACCAGTTTGCAAAAAAATTAATCAAAGCAGTGATGGCTTTTTCCTCCCGCTCAGAAATGGCCTTGTCTCCACCGTTAGTGTGTGACTGAAGTTCCGGCAGAGCCTGGCCAAACTCAGGCTGCAATGGCACTGATGATCGGGAGTAGAACCCAAGGTTGGCATTTAGCCTGAAGGATCACACATCCCTTAGGACCTCTGGCTTCTTTTAACATCTCTCTCAGTTGCCTTGGTGTTGCCATGGCGTTGATGTTCTTGTGTTTCGCGAACATGGGCCAGAAAAAGCTGTTGGGTCTGGCAATGCACGGGGCAGGGTTTTTATTTTAATCTCGTAATCAGCAACCAATTTGAACACAAGAAGCCAGGTGAGGTGAGTTAACTGTGTAATCAACTGCTTTACTAGATCAATTAAGTGCTGAGTAACAACAAAAACCAGCGTGCTCTGCGGCCCTACAGGTCCAGATTTGGGAAACCCTGCTGTAGTGTTTTCAGCATGTCCCTCTTTTCACATTCTCCTTCTGGAGGAGAAATGGAGCAACTCCAGTTCAATACACTGATCAGAGATCCGTAGACGCACAGCAGGAAGCCCTCTGAGATACGGATGTGAGTCCCCTCGTTCAAACCCAAGGACCATCTCTGGCCCCGTCTGGTCACTCAAAACTCGCCGCAGTCCCCGAAGTCAAGCATAGATGGTTATTAAAATGCAATCTGTGTCTCGAGCTGTAATCACATCGCACTGCTTGAAGCAATCTTCCCAAACCTCTCCAACAAATCATTTCTCTCTGCTCTCATGTCCTCAGTGCTACTCTTAAGGTCTTTTACAAGTTACCCTGAAATTCTATACACCTCAGTAGAAGAAAGAAAACCCTTCTCCAACAATCACTATGTGTGCAGACAGGGAGGATGGAATTAAAACATGAGTGGTTTTTTTCTTAGGTTTCTTTTTCTGTTCTTTCTGACACATTTTCTAGTGGCTGACACCTGGAGGGTGTCCACCCACCCACTTCCATCACCTAAGCCCCTGCATGTTTCCGCACGCGTACCTTGAGCTATTGACTGGCGGAGCGATGTGATCTTCCCTTCAGAGAGGCCAAGATCAACAGGGAGCGCAGCATCGCTGCCATCGTGGAATCCGAGGGGGCAGATGACGGAGTCTTTGTCACTGTAGGGGTCTCTGTATCAGAGGATGACATCACACATCCTTTCAGAGGACAGAAACAAGAAATGAAGGTGAAAAAATAATCCAATGTAGCAGCAGCATTAGCTACTTATACAAACTGCTTTATCTGTGTGTGAAAGAAGGTGTAGCAATGCTAACAATCACATATCATATTTTTAATCTGTGTGTAAAAGGTGTAGCAATGCTAATCCTCACATCATAAATGTAATCTGTGTGTGAAAGACGGAGTAGCAATGCTAATAATCACATGTCATATTTATGTGTGGCATAGCTGGTCCTTGCTTTGCACACAAAACAATTTTTTGGTAAGGAATGGATTATATTCAATATATTTTTGTTATATCTTTTATCAAGAATGACAGAATAAAAAAGGAGGTTACTGAAAATGTGCACTTGCCCTGTGCCTTGAAACCCTAACCTTTAGAGCACAGCCCTGATTTCATACACCTGTATTTGACCTGTAGCAATTGGTGCCCAATTACACACAGATGGAGGCCAATTAACACACCTGCATAAGCCTTGCTGCACATAGTCACACCTCAAACTCAAACAGACTAAAATGTATAAAATCTTCCACTGGTCAGGTGCAATTTATGCAATTGATATAAAGTTACATATAATGTTTGTGACATGAAATCAATAAACCCATCTATATATGTTGTGGCATCCCAATGGGCTGCACTAGGAAATGGCTGCCTGGCCTACAACACATGGGAGCCAGGAAACACTACATTTCCCAGCAGCCTCCAGAAACACCTGAGCCGAGTGAAAGTAACGGGACTAACGACCAGCTGAAGGCCATTTCAAGGCCTATTTAAAGGGTTGATTCCCACTACACTGGGAGAGGAGTAGGAACGTGTTGGTGAAGGAGTTGCTGTGTGAGTATTTGGAGAGAAAGAACCTGTGAAGTTGTTGACTAGCCAGGATTTGGAAAGAGTGTTTTGGAGTGGATTGTTTGTGAATGAATTTGGATTGTTTTGACGACCCCCTTTGGATATTGATTACGGACTGGATTGCGGACTTGGACTTGGATTTGGAATTGGAACGGACATTGACAACGAGAAGGATTGCGGACTTTATGTGTTTGTATTCCCCCGAAGACCCCACCCTGTGTTTTGTGTTTGTCAAGAATTGTTTAATAAATTATCATTTTGTTTTTGAATACTGCCTCCTCCTGGTTCTTAAACTTGCCTACGCCCTCTGCAAGGTCCGTGAGTGTCGCCCAACCCCTGGGGACACCACATATGGTGGAGAATGCGGGCAGAGGGCATCACTGATAGGCAAGAGGAGGTAGTGCAGCAGGATTTATGTTTGGTTTTTGCAATGGACTCCACGATGGAAGAGATGCAGAGACTGAAGAGACGGGCAGCCATGGTGGAGGACCGATGGCGTGTCACCCTCCGTGAGGTCCAGCAGCTGAAGCAGAGTGCCCAGATTGAGCTGTGCAAGGCAAAGGTGGAGTTGAGCACCTCAGAGGAGCGCCACCTACTGGCAGTGATGAAATGGCAAGAGGAGCACACTGACTCCCTGAGAGCGCTGGGAATCATGGCTGGGGAGCTGGAAAAGGAGAAGGCATCCCTTGTTGATGAAGTGAGGCGGGTAGAGGCCCACAACCTGGCGCTGGAAGAGGTGGTGAAAACCCTATCCAAGATGTTGGAGGGAAAGCAGCAACAGTGTCTGGACATCCAGGAGTCCCAAGACCAGGCCAAAGAGGAGTATGCCAGGGTCTTGGGGGATGTACAGACCAGGCTCGCCCAGAAGGAGGTGGAGCTAAGGAGAGAAGCGGAGAACCATGCGTCCGAGGCGGAGCAACTCCAGAGCCAAGTGGAGCAAGAGCATGAGGGAAGGCGGGAGCTAGAGGCACAGTTAGAGCAGGTGAAGACCCTTGCATTACAACAAGAAAAGAAAATGTTGAATTTACAGGAACTTCACCAAACTACCTCTGCAGCCCTCCTAATAGAACAAAAGAGAAATGAAGAGCTTCCTCTACTGCGAGAGGAAGTGAATAACTTAAAGCAGAGGCTGGACCGAAAAGAAGCCCAGCAGCGGGCCACAGAAAACTCGTTTTGTGAAGTCCTGAAAGTCCAAACTGCGACTCTGCTGGATCTGCAAAGTCAACTGGAAGAGGTGAGTGAAGAACTCGAATGTGTAAAATATGTTCCGGTCAGGAAAGATTTTGGCACCCAGGTGGAGATCTCACAGCCAGTGGAGCCAGCAGGAGGCGATGACCAGACGTTGGAGTGGAGTCAATGGTCCTCAGTCCCACTCAGCCTGCCAGACCTTCGAGGGGGCCTAGAGGAGCAGCATGCGGAGGATGAGCTGTGGTGGGACCACAGTGTTGAAGAGGGTCTCTTGACTATGGCTGAGGAGGCCTGGTTGAAGGCCCAACCATCTCCTGATGTGGTGAGTCCTTCTGTTCCACGGAAAGTAAAAAGACAGAAGAGAAAAGGGAAACAAAATAGGCTGACTTGTCAAGGAAAGGACCGTGGGAAGCGTCTGTGGAAAGGAAATGCAAATGTGAAGAATAAAGAGAAACATGTTTCGAAGATAATGTTTTTCCCAGGTTGGGAACCTGACCACATTGTAACAGAGTGGAACTGGAACAAAGGGTCAAAGAATGTATCAGGGATGATGAAAGCGCCTGGCGGAGTCATGGAAGGTTGGTGAAGCCCAGAGCCCGAGGGTGATTGTCTGGTCCATGAAGCCCAGAGCCAGTACCCCCATGTGGCAAGTTGGGGGCAAACAAGGTGAGCGACTTTCGCCATTTTCTAACGGCGTGCAGGTGCTTTTTCAGGCCGTGAATGGAGATGGAATCTGGACATTTGACCCTGGCGGAAAACTGCCTGAGTGGACCGGGAGAGGGGACCCTCCTGGTGGCCGCTGGACATAGGCCGCTCAGCCCTCCTGAGGTCAGAGCTGAGGAGGAGGGTGTGTGGCATCCCAATGGGCTGCACTAGGAAATGGCTGCCTGGCCTACAACACATGGGAGCCAGGAAACACTACATTTTCCCAGCAGCCTCCAGAAACACCTGAGCCGAGTGAAAGTAACGGGACTAACGACCAGCTGAAGGCCATTTCAAGGCCTATTTAAAGGGTTGATTCCCACTACACTGGGAGAGGAGTAGGAACGTGTTGGTGAAGGAGTTGCTGTGTGAGTATTTGGAGAGAAAGAACCTGTGAAGTTGTTGACTAGCCAGGATTTGGAAAGAGTGTTTTGGAGTGGATTGTTTGTGAATGAATTTGGATATGTACATAAATCCAACATAAATAAACCTAATTTAACTAACCAATTTCAAATAAAACAAAGATTATATATTTTAATATATATTTCATATTATACTGAAGTTATGCGTTACGCTGCTCAAATTATTCACTATGCGTCTCAAAGTCGGGATTTAACAGAAAGTGGCAGTTAATTAAATTTACCAATGAAAGATTTCTGCCCACCCAAGCCTGAATACCTGAAGACACGCCCTGTACCCAAACAGGAGGGGGTTTGCAGGTCGGAATCGGGCATCAGTTTTTGCCATTACTTGCAATGCTCTGTAAGAAGAGCGGGTTATCAATAGCTTCATAATCACTTTGAGCCAGGGCTTCCTGCTGCCACTTGTGTGTTCAGTGTCACCAGCCACCCAACCCCAGACCTTCAAGCACTGCCATATTTTGCCAACTGAGACACACAATTTATTTTGATGCTGAATATTTGTGCATTTATTTTTATGGCTGTTTGCTCCCTGCTGCTGTTGAGAGAAAGCTCATTAATTTCTAAACAGTTCTAAATGAGTCAATGTTTTCTTATGGAGTGCTTTGTTGGGATTAAGGATGATAGCCTATTATATATATATATAATAAAATACTCATTCTGCATTCATTAAAAGTGCAATCTCAGAGGTAATACCGTAAAGATTGTGTATAAGTAGTCATACAGTATTTAACCCCCTGAGGTCGACTGGATCGCCGCCGATCCAAACAGCAATAAAAGTATATTACTATTTCTAACGTCGCAAGATTTTATCATACACACGTGGCAAAAACATTGACAGAAACCTTAGAATTGCGACTTTCCGATTTGAGCACTGGCAAATAATATGAGATTTTTTAAATTAGGTTAATTAGACCAAAAGTAAACCTTGCCTTTTACTCTCTGTTTTACCTGGAAGTACCGTCCCCCTTCTATTGACATGGTAAGTAGGTGCTAGTTTCGGGGAGGGGCGTGGGGCCATGCGTGAAATCGGCGGTGTAAACAACACATAAAATGTCCCGACATTATATAGCATCTTGTCTGTGTTTACGGTTGCGATCTGCCAGCAACAGACTGTGTATGCTGATGTATGCTGATATTTATTTTATTTCCCATGTTTTCAAATACTCGTGAAAATATATGAATTCCGCGTCTTGTGACGCTATACATATTCCGTTTGTTGGAACGTTACAAATTGCAATAGGCACTCAAGATCTATGTAAAAATACTTTTCAAACAGCCTAAAATGTTATAAAAAAGGTTATATAGCATCTTGTCTGTGTTTACGCTTGGATCTGCCAGCAACAGACTGTGTATGCTGATATTTATTTTATTTCCCATGTTTTCAAATACTTGTGAAAATATATGAATTCCGCGTCTTGTGACACTATACATATTCCGTTTGTTGGAACGTTACAAATTGCAATAGGCACTCAAGATCTATGTAAAAGGTTGGAAAAGTGGATGTTTGGGGACACTGCTGCTAATACATTCTATGAGTTGATTATGCGTTTATTTGCTGACTTCAGGTAAGCCCAACTGAAGCGAGGACTCCTGGTTGGGTCGAGTATAAAATTTTGAACACAAGAAGTCTTCTAGTCTGTGGACAAGCAACGGATGTTGCAAAAAACGGTGTTCTCCATTCTCAAGTGAAAACCCACTGAAGGTGAATGTGCCGGAAGCGGTTTATTAGGAAACGACGAGTTTAGAAGGGCCGAACAGCCTGCTCTCCTCATCTTGTATTCTTATGTTTTCATGGTTTCTTCCTACGTTCTTAATTACCCATATAAGTCTGCTGAACAAATTCTCTGGAAAAGAACAATCATTTTCTCAGCGAAATCTTTAAACTCTTAAAATCTTACAGCACAAAGAGTGTGTTATATAATGTGAAATGAGCGTGCATGCACCTGTGAAGCCACGAACAATCACTTGTGCAGTGGTAAATACATGTTGTGTGAAGCGAATCTGCATACATTAGCATACTGTACGGGTTAGCTAAGCCATGTGCACTGAGCGCATATCTTCGCTACGAGCTCGTGTAGAGCTCATTTGAATTCCCCACCCCCGTTTCCCAGCTTTCTTCACACCTCTTCACACTTGAATGTTGTGTTTGATATTTAACCACACAAGAGTGTGCCCATGGTGGAGTGTTACCCCAAAACAGCACGCTGCATAAAGGGTGAGAGCGGGAACTAGGGGGTGTGCAGCCGAATCCAGGTGTTAATGTGCAATCTGTGGCTGCCTCTCGCCCAGAAATGTGGGCAGGCCCGACACGGAGCCCAGGCCAGCTAGAAGCGCTACCAGCTACTCACGTTCGCTGGTGAATATGCAGCGAGCAGGCCAAAATCATCTACCTCGCGCTTGCTGGCTAACACGCAGCAAGCAGTCCAGAATCATATACCTCGCGTTTGCTGGCTAACATGCGGCAAGCAGGCCAAAATCGTCTACCTCGTGTTCGCTGACTAACACGCAGCTAGCAGGCTAAAATCATACACAATACAGCAGTGCATGGAGAGAGGGATGAGGAAAAAAACGGAATTAACACAAGAAGAAGGAGCTATTTGTTGAGCAAAATTGGAAACCCACTAATGGAGAGGAAATACTTCTCTCCAACCCAATACACAATTCAGTCTGTGTGCTGAAAACAACTGGGTTTATGGTTTATTTTTTAAAGAGTTCTGTCATTGCACAGGAATAATTTAGCTGGGACAGCGGCCAATTGGAACTGTCTACGAGACTTGGGGTGAGTCATAGAGACAGGAGGGTAGTCATGACTAGATAAAAATTGTACCCGCGCGCTTGGGTGTTCTTACATTCTGTCTGAACTGCAGCATCTGCGGCAGAAAATAATAAGCTTACAAAAACTGATTTTGACGGGCCATGTGGATAATTATACTGCTGATGTACGAGTCTACACAGGCTCCCGCTCAGGAAAGGGTTAACTCCTTGTGCCATCCACACATAGATCACTCATATTATACATGCCAATAAAAACACTGTTTATTATTATTATTAACACATGGTTCATATTTTGTTGGGATTTTATGCATGCGCACGGCTTGTCAGGCTTTAATTTTCACTCCTGATTGGGCTTACGCTTTTATTTCAAGTAATAAAAAAAGAAATCCGACTGATAAGTTGAGCGATAAAGCGCAGTGGACTTCATGGTCTCTCTGGGGAGGCGCCAAGGCCCTGAGTAAAAATAAAATGTCTGCCAGGACAGTAATTTGTGAATAGCGGAGGGTCGAGGTTTCATGGTAATCCCTGGCACCATGCAGGTCACACTCTGCCAGACACGCTCACCCTCTGATGCAGTTTGCTTAATCTCCCATGTACAGCATGCGGCTTTGTGTAAAAAAAAAAAAAAAAGAAAAGAAAAACTAACTCGATCAGAGGTGTGGAGTGTGTACCTTCAGAGGCCACTACCTGCGCCTCGGCACACTGAAATCCACTCAGTCCTTTCCCCCCAGGAAGAGGGGCCTCAGGGCAGATGGCTGGCGATGGGGCAGCCGGGCTCCACCAACCACATAACAGAGAGGATCATGTGTTGCCAAAGGGCTTGTGTGCCCCGTATGAACCAATCAGAAAGAGTTTGCTCTCCATCGGAGGACCAGATCGGTGATCAGAAAGAGCCCCGCCCATTTCTACAGACTGGGCCACGCCTCTCCGTGCATCATCTTCACAGAAACAAGGAAGGACAAGCCGCACAAAATAAACCTCTGCCCTCCTCGGAACGAGTGTGTACATGGGCATCGATCAACGGCAGCATCGTCCCGGGGCCAAGATGTCTGGTGTCTTTTTCTCCTGGCCGTCACATTCCGTGCTGCCAGTTGTAGCCGTGGGACTGTTTGCATAAGGATGACATGGGCGCCTTCAACCCGATTCCTACCCTCATGTGTTACAGACAGGATGAACGATTAGTGCGCCAAACCGACGGACAACGATCACCAATCAATGCCTCACGCCGTTCAATACGAGGATTGGACGCTCTCAAAAATAATGGGTCAATTAGGGTACGTTTTCATTCCTCAGGGTACCTTCACAGGTACACATAAGATCCTTCATGATACGATTGTGTACCTTTTCCCAGTGAAAAAGGTACAAATTGAGGAAAGGTACGGATATGTACCAAGATAGGGTAATGAATCCTTACTCACACTGGCAGCCATACTGGAATGCAAATTAGGCTTGTACTGCAATGGTACAATTATGTTCTTCTGACTAAAGGTACAATCCATTATCCTACAGGAGTACTGGCAGGGCAACAAGCATTTCTACTAGGGTGACAAGCATTCCTTTTTTCTGAGTCTGGAGGGTAACCCTTGATTCACCGCGCACACATCACTAGCCTCCTTGCTAGGCGGCTTGTAAATTCTTTCCTAGCCTGCATGTCTCCCTCTCCTCCATTCTGGCTGTACATAACCAAACTAAGCACAGGTTTCATTGTTCCATGACTCACTGAATGTTAATTTTTGTCGTTCAAAGTGCGAATGACGTGTCAGATGCAAAGCACTTCACCTCAATTGATGGCTCTAATTTTAGAGTAAAGCACTTCTGAAGCCTTAGGCATGGCATGCTTCATACAGCAATGGGAATCCTCAGCTTCAAATCCCTACGGGCAGAATTAGATTTCCCAACAAAGAGAAAACCATGGCAACGTGCTCTTTAACAAGCCTAATATTAAAGACGTTAATTGATGTGGTTGCTTTTATTTAATACACAGTAGATTCATTCAACACACTGGGAGGCATGCGAAAGCATCTTTGTTCCCAACTTTCAATTCCGAATGCAAGAGGCAGTGCACAGTGCTCTTACAAAATTGTTGCTTTTTTGCTCATTTCCGTGAACTGATGTTTTGTATGTCAGTGTGTACATAAGGGAATGCCTTTCCAGCAGAAGCTTGACTGAATGTGCTGTGCAATTAAAACCATGCATGAGATGACATCGCGCAACTTCGCCACAGCAGTCGCCATTAGCACGAGAACGACCACGGCCATCGATTCGACAGCGTGCACTCCAAATGTTTTAATTACTGCTGTGGCTGTGAGAGATATGCGGGCTGGCTGCCTGTCAGGGACTTGCTAAATGTGTGTATTTAACACCCTACATCCCACTTAGAACAGCGGGAACAGAAATAATCTAAAGTTGCGATCACTTCCCCCTTAAACTGAATCAAAATACTGACAGCTACTTCATTAAATCCAGATGTCACTTGTCTTGGTAATATCTTTTCATTGCGGGGAAATGGTCAGCACCTCAAATGCATCAACGTCAGGCTTTGAAGCCTGAAAATAGCCTGCCCACAAGTAGATCCTGTAGCTCAGTTGGTAGAGCATGGCACTGGCAATGCCAAGGTTGCGGGTTCGATCCCACGGGACTACATGTCCGTCGTTCGGATGGGACAGTAAAAACTGAGGTCCTGACTCTCTGGGGTCATAAAAAGATCCCACGGCACTTCTCGATAAGAGTAGGGTGTTAACCCGGTGTCCTGGCCAAATTCCTAACCCAGACAATATCTATACAATTCATTCCCTCCCTCCTCGCCTCCACTGTGTATCTGATGTGTGGTGAGTTTGTACTGGCGCACTATGGCTGCCGGGCGCGTTCACCCAGGTGGGTGCTGCACATTGGTGGTGGTTGAGGTGAGTTATCAATCAAGTAAGACTCGATAATGTATTTGTTGCATTTGCCTGCTTTCATACGAATCAGCAGTTACCACGTTTTGACCTGCGGAGGACATGTTTTGAGCAAACGCGGCGATCGCTGACATTTCACCTGTTTGTCTGCGTCGATCTGTGATTTTGCTTGACGGACACAGTCATTACCCAAAGGAGGTGTTTCAGTCCCGGCCAATGAAATCCATCTGTTTACGAGAGATAGCGCATCACGCGTCTCCGATAACGCTCGCGTCCCTGACAACGGAAGCGTTTTGTTACAGAGAGCATTCCACGTCCCCTGAAACGTGACAGAAGGAAGACTCACTCGTTCTGCAGAGGTAATAGAGGGTCTCAGGGCACTTAAGGAACGGCTACGCTCAGGAGAAATGGAGGATGAAACACAAAGTGCGCCAGGCTCAGTTAGACGTGAGGTAACACCGTGAGGTTCGTTATGCATAGCTGATTGTTGAAATCTGATATTTAGTTGCTCAGACGATCCAAAGTTTGTTTCCGTGAAAACATATTTTGCATTGTGTCTCATTGTCCTTAAAATCTATTTTAATTTGTGGAGTCTCAGGGCCGCACACCTTAAAATCTATTTTAATTTACCCATCTGTGCGGTCAGCTGAGTTACTGCAGCCGCTGTTTGGGAGGCAGAGGACTGCACAGGCACCAATCACTCAGCAGAGGTGCAACTGGCCCTTACAGGAAAAAATCACATGAATTCTGCACTTTTTTAACATTTCACATGAGACTCACATGTATACCACACGTTGTCACATGCTGTCTAATTAACTTCACAGGTATTCACCTGTGATCATGTAAATGCATGTGTTTTTTGGACAATTCAAATGTGAAATGTATGTAATTTTTCCATTATGGGAGTGATGAGGCAGGTTTTAGCCTGTGGTTATTGGACACTTATCCAATACGACGCTGCCCTGTGGGACTGCAGGCCACAATCGACATGGTCAGGGTTCGATCCCGGCTATGGTATTCACCACCACACTCCACCAGATGTACCACTAACAAGCAATCCCCCTCCACCCCCACCTCCCCTCAACATTTTTTCCCCTCTACTACATGTATGTATTTATGCTCCGGTACATGTTAGAAACAGGTATAATGACACACAGATAACCGACAGACCTCGATGGCTGCCGGGGACCCAGCGATCCTTCTCCGCTCGGGTAAACAGGGCTAGGATCACAGATATGACAGTGGCTGGTTGAGCGTGCTGACAGCGGGCCTAAGCGCTGATGAATTACAGCAGAGATTTCCCTGCCACGCGAGACGGGCCTGGCTGGGCCGCCGGCGCTAAATGTTTATTAAGCAGGCTTGGAGGTTAGACACACAAACCCTCTCTCTCCCCGGAGTGGGGCCCCCAGTCACGGGCCGACAGGTAGCCGGCTCCCTGGAACCCGAGCGGCTCCTGGGCGGGATGCGGGACGGGCGAGACGTGGGCGTGCGCGGGGACGCTGGGGCGCCCTCGGAAATAAATCGCGGCGGATCAATTGAAAATGTCACCTTGACAGAGGGGTCTGATTAAAAGGGAAAGTGCTGATCAGTCCTACTGCAGGCGCTGAGCTGTAAGTCTGGAGACTGACAATGCAAAATAGAGGAGGCGGGCGGGTGGGTAGGGGATGGGGGGGGGGGGCAAATGAGTGGCGTAGACGTGTCCATGCACCGCTGACACACAGTCTCTGATGCCACAGGGACACACTCTAGTGCTGTTTCTGACACACTAGCACAGGTATTCAATGATAAGCACACTGTTCGACAGGTCACATGACACGTCACTGCAGAACTGCCTACATTACCCCAGAGAGGACGTAGACTGAAAGGTTAAATGCAAAATGAGAGGGATAGAAAAAGTCTGATAAAGAATAAAAGGGAAAGGGATGTGAAGGACACACAAACACACACACACACTCACTCTCACACACAAACACACACACTCACTCTCACGCACATGCACACACACACACACACTCTCTCACGCACTCTCAAACACACACACACACACGTGCTCGCACACACATGCACATGCACACACACACATACATGCGTGCACACACGTGTATACGCACACACACACACACACAGGCATGCACACACATGCTCGCACACACATACACGCACACACACACATGCACACACCTGCGGTGACAGCGACTGGTGACAGCGGCTGAAAAAGATAAAAGGAAACTGAAAAATTGCTCATGTCCCAAAAACAGAGTAGCGTTGTCACGGTAATCATTACCCTCCTGTCCGTCACATCTCCATGTCCTTCAGAGAACGCCATGTCAGCATGTTCACGGGGTTAAAGATCTCACACAAGACTGCTGATTATATTTCAATACCCTTGTCAGGGACAAAACTCATTTCTCATTTATTTCCTTGGCAGAAACCGTTCTAATCTTTCTCAAACGTATTTCACTTTCAATTATTAGCAGTTTTTCCTGCAGTTTACTCATGCTATTGAGTTCATTAAAAGCCTACAGGCCCAGGGGGAAAACCATGGGGCTCCATCTTGGATTCAAACCAGCAGCCTCCTACTAAAATGCCCAGTTCCACCATCTTGCATTTGCTAGCTTCAAAAAATGACAATAACAAATAAATTTACTAATAAACAGAGGATTATGTGCAGAGTGGCATATGGGGCCGGTCGGAGAACTGATGTTCACTGGAGAGGTGCTGTGTGAGCTGGCGGGAGGGGGTGGGGCAGAGGGGGGGGGGCTGGCCTCCCTTCTTCATTTTTCAGCCTCCCGGTGGTAGCGTGAGCCGTACCGCGGGTCTGTGGCATATGCTTTCCCCAAAAACAGCCCTCTCCACCCAGGCGAGCTCTCTGCCCGCTCAATCACCCCCGGCAACCAGAGAGTCCTTGTCCTGTCTCTGAAGGAAGGACCAATTTATCCAGCTCTCCTGTCTTTCCCACCTGCTTCCCACGAACAGCTAAAGCCCGGAGCCGGTTCTCTATCGCACTGCCCGTGCGTTTACCCCTTATCCGCGTGAACCTCTGCTCACTCCCTGAGAGATGTTAATACACTCAACAGCTATGAAACGATAGAGCGTGCTCTTCTGGGCCTTGTGTCTGCCTTGACTGCTGGTTCATGCCTCAGGTCCCTTCCAAGACAAAATAGCGTGTGGGTAACTGTTGTGTATGTAATGAGCCTTTCAGCCATGCCGATTGAGTTATAACTAGAGGAGACATAACAGCTGACTGGAAATTGACAGCTGACTCTATAGATATATTATTATACTAGCTGTTCAACAACACAATTTGTTGATGTGCTGAATGCATATTGGAATAAGTCATCTACAGTGTATAGATACACCAAATTATTTGAGTAAATGTTAAATATCTCCTGACAAATATCAATTAAATATCAAGTAATATTAAAAAACTCCCAGAATATGTTTTGTACTTTATATTACAAGGACGTTGGCTGTACCGACAATGCATAACAATTTTAGCCAGCAGCCATACCACCATGTACACAGCTCCTTCCGAATGGCTCAATAATTCCATCCCTCTCTACCTCAGCTGATGTGTGTAGAGTGCTCTGGCACAAAATGGCTGCCGTGCATCACCCAGGTGGGTGTTACACATTGATGGTTGAGGTGAGTTTGTAAAGTGCTCTGGGTTCTTGAAAGGTGCTAAATAAACGCAATCAATTATTTTCATTCATTAAATGTTTGATTTTTGAAATTAAAGGACAACATGAAGAAACCACCATGAAGAGCTCTAAACCAATTTCAATAAATTTATTTTAAAGTTATGAATCAAATGGAACCTCTTCAAATGGAAAATGCATTAGCAGCTGGGGTACATTTTTGAGGATCAAAGTTTGTTTTTCCCAAAAAATAATATCCAAATCTATTCACATTCACAAAGTACTCTTTTGTTCTCTGTCACAAACTGAAGTTATACCTAGAGGGGTATTTATTTACAGAGTGTTTATAAATGTGTTATAGAGACAAGGAACAAGGGTCCAAATTGATCCTGTAGTAGTGAGAGATTCAATGAGAGCAAGGGCTGGTAAACACTGATATAATCAGGTACGTTTGAACAATAAGTACAGGAAGGGCACGATCACCATTTTTCCTACATAACTAAGAGTTTATGTGCTTTTAAAAATTATGCTTTTAATCAGTCAATGCTTCAGTTCAACTTGCACTTGTTCAACTGATATTGATAACAGAATTATAGTAGCATGACCTTATAAAGCAGGTGTATATATAATTTTTAGCTGTTTACCAGACACTTTGATCCAAAGTGGCTTACAGTAGTGAATGCATACATGTTTCAGTATATGTGGTCCCAATGGAAACCTAAGAGTTGTGAACGCCATGCTCTACCTACTGAGCCACACAGAACCAAAACAGGTGTTGCGAACAGGAATGGGAACTTATATCACTTAAGTTTTAAGGTCGCACTTGGCATTAAGTGTAACTTCCCGACGCCATTATACATTTGTATAACAGATTCACGTTAATACTTTATAAATCATTAATAAACCACTGCACATTACACATTACACATAAAAAAATGCATACATGCACATGCATGAAGTGCAGTTTATCACTCAATACGCAGCAGGTGTGGCATGTTCACGGAGGAGGTTTATGGGTTTGTGTGAGCGAGTGGGTTTAATATAAATAGCCGGCTAATAGCCTGAATGCATCAGCACAGGATATCAGTCAATGGCAGCTGTTCTAAAGCACATTTTCACACCAGATTCTCACATCAGTTACGGCATTGTGGCGGAAGTGTTACGTGTGCTCTACCGAGGCGGGTGGGGTTTAATATCGATGATGGTTCCGCACATTTTTTAAGAGGCACAGTCTCTGAGGACATCTGTCAGAGGGGCTAACGAGCGGGGGGCGGACAGGGGGAGGGAGGTGGGTTATGGGCGGGGAAGGCAGGCAGGAGGGGGGATGGGAGGCAGGTATGGTGGGAAGGTGGGGGGATGGGAGGGGGGAGGGCCAGGTGGGGGGTGGTGCAGGATGGTGTGGGCGGTGAGTGATGAAACGCACCCTGTTCTCTATCTGTCCTGGGAAGGTTGCAGCTTTCTCATCTACCATCGTAAATTTAGCGGGGTCCTTGTGTTGGCGGGAAAGCCAGCGGAGGAGATCAATCAGGGGTGTCTGGCAGAGCGGGGCGGGGCGGGGCGGGCGGGAGGGGAGCGGTGTAGCGGTGACGTGGGGATGAATGTTTGCCGCTGTGCAAATCTGTCACTTCCTCTTCCTGCTGACCTCCGAGCCACAGCGTCACAGCTGCCCCTGTGTCACCGTCTAATACATGCACACGCACACACACACACACACACACACACACACACACACACACACCACACACACACACACACACACACACACACACACACACACACACACATACACACACACACCGTCTAATACACACACACACACGCGCACACACACACACACACACACACACACACATTATCTAATACACACACACACACACACCGTCTAATACACACACACACACACACACACACACACTGTCTAATACATACACACACACACACACACACACACACACTGTCTAATACACACACATACACACACACAATACATACACACACACACATCTAATACATACACACACACACACACACATGCACACACACGCAGAACACACATACACACACACCATCTAATACAGACACACACACACACACACACACACACATGCACACACGCACACACACACACACAAATACACACACGCACACACACACATACATACCATCTACTACAGACACACGCCCACTACACCCACACACAAGCACACACATAGATCAACACAAAGACAGCCACACACACACACACACACACACACAGACACACACACACATACACACACACGCCAAGTTAATCTGCAGTGGTAGTGATCCTCATTTGTTCAGTTGTAATAATGGAATAACAGAAGTAACTCATACGCTGTATATACCGTTTCTATTATATTAAAATATTTTTTATATCTTTCATTTGTTCTAAGCAGCGAGACTCAAAAACAAGCAGGAAAGGACAAGACAGGAATTATGCTGAAGGGTTCCTCTGAATTTTGATCGATCTGTATATTCCATTAATTTTCACCAATCAACCCCCCTAGAAAAAAGACAAAAAAAGTGTCAATTGAATGAAAGATTTCTTGTGCGGTGCAGAGTTAATTGATTTCCCGCGAGATGGGCAATCAGATGTACTTGATTCTTTATTTGTTTACTTTTAATCAATTTTGCCTCGATCGACACAACTTTGAACCTTAATTACACAAAGTCAGTCTACGTTGCATGTAGCCCTTCTGGCCTGCACGGAAACAGAAAACATTCTTCCAACATCTCTGGGGAGATATTACGGGAGCTTGCGTCTATATTTCTGCTTTCCGTAAGCTAATACAAGATCCTTTCATTAGAGTATAATTCAGCTGCTTCTAAACGTAACGTGGGCGTTTTAGATGTGTGCGCTTGAATGATATCGCATTCTTGTACGGTCCTTCATCAGCACAGATGAAGAAACAGACTATCAGACTCTTTCAGCTAAAGGGAGGCATTAGAACAGAAATAAGGCCATTTGTCTTTGTTTTGCACAGAGATCAGACCCATGGAAAGCAGACATGCTCTACCCGATCCTTCAAATAGCACTGTGTCTGAATTGACCAGCTTTCTGTGAACTCTCAATAATGAACACCCAAAGAGATATTAAAAGTTGTACTTTTCCATTTTTTTCTTCTCCTCTGGGAAAAAGAACAAATACATGAGGGAACAGAAGATAAATAATATACACTGTAATCGCTGCATTAGTAACCCCTGAGTTTATATTTATAAAAATGTTTGTTGCACTGTAATGTCTATAAATACTAAAGGCTTGGATGGCATTTCCATCCACAAAGCATGCTGGGAAATGCACAAAACAAATGCAGCATGCAGAAAACCATGCATATGCACAGAAGTTGTGCCACAATATTAATTTTATTCCGAACAAGATGATCATCAATAAAAGCATCAATCAAAATCAAGAACATAAGTAAATATTGGCACTTCCATAAGTCCTCCCTGCTTTCCCGAAGACGGTTTATTGGTGTCCTGGACAAAATATTGCAAAACCAATATTGCCCTTTGATCCGGATTTAAATCAGACTTACCACGACGGGCCCAATCCCCGATAATTCAATCGCATCTGTGAGGCGTGACAGTTTTTGCACAAACGGTGCAAGTCTTGATGATTGAAAAGCACCAATGGCATTGATTGGTCAAGAATAATTGAAGCCTGCTGTTGCTGACAGCAGCAGAGTTACAGAGGTGCTTTTATTTCATTATTTACAACAACAACAAAAATGAGACAGGAAAAGCGTCGCTAAGCTCGGCTGCGTTTCCCGATGCAAAATTTAGGCTGTTCCCACTTAATCAAAATCTCTTCCCACGACTGGAAGTGACACATAACAAAATCGCTGGCAGACTATTTTTCAGAAGCCGCTGGGTAATATGGATGCATTTGTCTTCTGGAGGGAAGACGAGACTTAGAAAAAGATGAACAGCCCTGCTAACACTACAGAAGGCCCTAAGAACAACACATACATTATGCTGTCTCTTGAGGTTTAGCTGACGCCTACTGGCTTGCAACAGCTGTCAAATGCTACTTCGTCGGGGTCACAAGGAGAGTGAAAACTAAAACACGAGCGCTCGCGGACGATTTGATTGGAGCTTTTTTTACCCTATGACCACTGGGGGACGGCATTAGAATATCAAATCAACTCACGGCGTTCGTCGCTGTGCTGTTTGACAGCTGAAGCTGACTGGAGATGCAGAATCCGAGTTGCCATCGCTCAGCCACCGCTCAGCTGGGCTGGACCTGAGTGAGCTTTCTCTCCTACTCTCCAGAGACACCCGCCACTGGCCTGTCTCTGCCCATTGCTCTGCGGCCTAAAAGCCACATGAGCCTTAACGGGGCGGACAAGAACCCACATGACAACACAGAGGTGACACCACCCTGGAGGCCCCCACTCCTCCCTCACTCTCCCTAATAATAGTGATAACAATAATAATACAAGTACAATATTAATACCTCCACTACTACCGCCGCTAATAATAATAAAAATAATAATAATAATAATAAATATTTAAAAATAATTTATTAAAAACGAAAAATTGCAAAGACAAAAAAAGAAGCATCCACAAAGGCCTTTCATACATATGTTTACAACTGTAATCAGAATCAGATATTCTAATGCTGTCCCCCAGTGGTCAGAGAGGGTAATCAAATGGGGAGCATGTGATGGTGGGAGCACGTGATGGTGGGAGCACGTGGCCAAGCTGGACGGATTGATTTCCAGCCGCCAGGAGGCCCGTGCCTCTGAGGCCCTCCATTAGCGCGGGCGTCAGCGTATTCAACAGACAATTTAAGGCAGAGTATCGATTATTCCGCCAGGACGCCTTTTCTTATGTTTTGCAGGAGAAAATGTTCAATATCTACGCAGACATGTCCATGTAGAGCCTGGCGTGTGAAATAAAAGAAGGGAAAAGGTAAAAAAAAAAAAAAAGGAAATAAGAAATATAATTTAAAAAGGCATTAAACGCGAGCACATAGCTCGGTTACATTCCTGCCCTCTCCCTCTGGAGCTCAGTCATAGTCTCACTGCACAGTAAGAGCTCAGTCATAGGCACACTGCGCAGTAAGAGCTCAGTCATAGTCTCACTGTTCAGTAAGAGCTCAGTCATAGGCCGTGTCCGAAACCACTCCCTATTCCCTATTTAGTACACTACTTTGTGTGGACGCCATTTTGTAGAGTGCGACGAATTCTAAAATGTGAATTTCGTACACTAAATAGGGAACGAGAAAATACCCACAATTCACCGTGATTTGTAGTGTACATCGACTGTACCCTACTTTACCCTACAATTGATCCCGTCTACCACAATGCAATGCGGTCGTGTCGCACCGTCATACATACACTTCTGTTTATGCCTCAAGAAAAGTTGAGCCAACAGCAGTAAAACAGCAACAGGAATCATGGTGGTGGTAACGTTAGCGAACTGCTTTAGCCACCGATAGCTACCGTTATTATCGCTATGGGAGTTGGTGCTAGTCATGAGCTCGTGAGTTATCCTAACGTTATTTTCTCCACACGAGCTAGTTAGCTCCCGACTTCTATAACGGTAGCTATTGGTGGCTAAAGCAGTGGCTAGCAGACAGCACCACAGTTGACAAAACCACACTTGCACATCATTAGAATTTCAACAATTTATTTGGGATTTAATATTCAAAACTGAACATGCAAACCCGATACCACCTGAGTACATTTCAACAGCTGTCATGAGAGCTCGGTTTGTTTACGGCTACGCGATACTGGGCGCATCCGCTCGTCACCCGAATATCCGGCACTTTAAGACGCAAATGACGTTCAGTTGTAGTCTCCGAAAACACTACTTTCGTTCTCTAAATAGTACACTATATAGTATATACTATATAGGGAATAGGGAATAGGGAACGAGTGAGCGGTTTCGGACACGGCCATAGTCTCACTGTGTAGTAAGAGCTCAGTCATAGTCTCACTGCACAGTAAGAGCTCAGTCATAGTCACACTGCACAGTAAGAGCTCAGTCATAGTCACACTGCACAGTAAGAGCTCAGTCATAGTCTCACTGCACAGTAAGAGCTCAGTCATAGTCTCACTGCACAGTAAGAGCTCAGTCATAGTCTCACTGCACAGTAAGAGCTCAGTCATAGTCTCACTGCACAGTAAGAGCTCAGTCATAGTCTCACTGCACAGTAAGAGCTCAGTCATAGTCACACTGCACAGTAAGAGCTCAGTCATAGTCTCACTGTTCAGTAAGAGCTCAGTCATAGTCTCACTGTGTAGTAAGAGCTCAGTCATAGTCTCACTGTGTAGTAAGAGCTCAGTAATAGTCACACTGCGCAGTAAGAGCTCAGTCATAGTCACACTGTGTAGTAAGAGCTCAGTCATAGTCACACTGTGTAGTAAGAGCTCAGTCATAGTCACACTGCGCAGTAAGAGCTCAGTCATAGTCACACTGTGTAGTAAGAGCTCAGTCATAGTCACACTGTGCAGTTGGACAGCTGTTTCCTTCCCCAATAAATAATGAATGAACAGAAAAGTGGGGTCAAAATGAATACAGAATTGAATACCTGTACTCGCAGGTACTGAAAGGAAAATTATATAATAATGTGTCATGGAACAGAGTAGTAGTAGAAGAAAGTACACAGAGACAAATTGCAGGAGAAAAAAAAACATGGATTTATTTTCTGGGCAAGATCATGAACACAGAGCAGTGTGAGCTGAAGGATGACTGGAAAGCATCTCGGATGATTTGCAGGCCAATCTCTTAAACCATAACTTGGGCTACGGTGAGGGGGAACTATTAGCGCCATTCCATCACAGACCACAATGCTTTGCACTCCCGGCCGTGTCGGTGACGTCATCACAATAATGTGAGCAGGCACTATAATATACGATGTAATCCCTGCACGTGCCGCTGCTGTATAATCAGCTAGGAACCGTAATTCATAGTCATCGATTACAGGAAAGATAATCTATGAAACATAGATTTCCATATAGAGTTCCAACACTGTGCAGAACATTTTAAGGAATCTGATGGGAAGCAGTATGAGGGTTATCTGTCCCCAATTTAATTATAGCTGGAAAGTAAATCAAAACAAGAATGACAACATTACCTCTGACTGCTAATGCAGCTTCAGAAAGTTCAGAGGAATCGAGACAAATGTGCAAAGAATGGGAGAGACAGGCAGACAGACAGACAGCCACGGAGGCAGCGGTTCTCTCTCCCTGGCTGCTCCTCTTGTGTCCCCACTGCATCTATTATGCTCCTTATTCAAATTCTACCCACAATTCACTTCTCTTTGTGAGTAATCCTTCCTGCTTACCTTTTCCTGCTCACTCAGGCACAAGGCACGGCTCTGTTTTGTTTTATTTCCTCTGAAGCACAAAAAATTATTTCATCCCCCGCTCATATTGTCCAGGAACAGGCGAGCGAATCGCAGTAAGCACCTCCTGGGGGCGCATACACAATTCACCAAAAAACAAAAACAGGTGAGGATGTGTTTGAGCTCAGTGAGCCCCAGGCCAGCAGAGGTGCACTGTACGCTACACAGCTACACGAGTTATGCGGTTATTACATAGGGTGATTATGATAACTGTGATAATTGTGACGATGAGGCTGATGATGATTATTATTAGTAGTAGTAGTAGTAGCAACAGCAGTAGTAGCGGTAGGAGTAGCAATAGTAGCAGTAGTAGTAGTAGTAATTTTAGTAGTAGCAGTAGTAGTAGTAGTAATATTAGTAGTAGTAGTAGTAGTAGTAGTAGTGATATAATTCTATAACATTTTCAGTCTTTTCTGATTAACTTTGAGCAATGTGGAACAAACCGAATTTTGTATGACTATCAAACAGATTGAACAATTACAGCTATACATTATAAGACTCCACTTATTAAATAATGCAATAATTATTCTTGCTTTCAGCAAGAATCAGACCAGATATCCTCCAAATGGGCTCCTGAGACGGCATTGTCTTTCTGGGGGATATTAAGCTAAAAGAAAGATAAACTATCTGTAATGGAAAGCTGATACTGTATGTACATTGAGGGAGTCTAACTTTCTGGATTTACTTATTTATTTTCTATGACATTCATTGATTAACACTTGGTGAACACTGAAAAAGCTTCCATTAATGGAAAATCCATGTCAAAGCACTGAAGAGAAGACAACGAGAAATGTGATGCGACCCAGTGAATTCACCCAGCACAGATGGAGGAACGATGGCCATCACGCAACCAAGTGGAAGTGCCCTCTCAATGGCTCTCTCTCCCTCCCTCTCTCCCTCCTCTGTACTTCAGTTCCAATTCTGAGCCGCATGGTGTCTGCTCTCTTGACAGTTTTAATAAAGCATGCACATATTACTTTAATATTACCTGTATTTAAAACACCACTGTGTTCCTGGAGTCAAGCCGTGATCACAGGGCTCATTCAGACTGCCTCCCACCCAATCTCGCAGCATATGTTCTGACACATTATCATTGTGCAAAGAAATACATTTCTCCTTTGTGCAGGTGATTACGAGTAACAGAGTAATCACATAGTGGAACAGGACTGTAACGAGGCACAGCTGGAACACAAACACAAGCCCATGCTTGGTGAGGGAACTGTGTTTGTAACTCAGAGGTTGCACAATTGATTCCCAGGTGAGGCACTGCCATTGTACCCTTGAGCAAGATACTCAACCTGAATTGTGTCAGTAAATATCCAGCTGTATAATTGGATTGTATGTAAATAGATGTAAACGCTGTAATTCGCTGTAGATAAGAGCGTCTGCTAAATGCCTAATAGAAACTCAGCCATACTCAGTTAGTAGGCTACTTAACCCCATCCCGTTTGTCTGTCAGCCTTTTCATAGCGTACACCTCGGATGGTAACTTCAATGCAGCTGGGCTCGCAGCTCAGAGGTTGCGAGTTTAAGTCCCACGCGGGCACTGCCATTGCAGAGCTGAGCAAAGCATTTAGCAGTGAAACATTCACTGAGTTGTCTGGGTAAATATCCAGCTGTTTACATGTGTGCCTGCTTTGCAAACAAGAGGAAGAAGAGCCTCCGTGTGTTTCCGTTGTCCCTGCCGTCCTGAATCGGGGACTGCTTCTGGGCGGTCAGGCGTGTTTTGGAGAGCGGGCGGCCCTTACCGCGGTGAGCTGAGTGTTTACCTACTCGCTGATTGTTTTGGCTTGTTGAGACGGTGCTGCAGTGCCCCCACCGCCCCCCCTGCTGCCCCTCACCCCAGACACCCCCGGCAGCAGTTACAAACGGCTCAGATGGATAAGCCTGACGTTAATTGAATTGGCTTCAGAGCCGAGGGGAACTGGCTGCCTTTTCCAGATCAAGTGCCTCTCTGTGCTATGGGTTCACATCATAAATGGCAGGAATGAGGCACATTCCCAGGAACCATCGCTCTGAGCCGAGCTCACTAGCACCACCGTCAAATAAATAATACCAGAAAACGATATATAAATAACACATAACACATACGCACATAATAAATCAGTCAATGAATGCATGCATTTCAAATTAAATAGATTTTTTCAATTGATGAAATCTTACATTAGGATGCCAGGTATGCCATCTGCCAAGTTATCGCCTAGCCCATATCAATACAGCACCGAGAGTTTAGCATTTTCTGCTTGCCTTTACGGTAAATACTGTTTTTGCATTAACGACCCCAGTAACTGCATGCATAGCTACTCATTGGCTGTCGGTGATGATAACGATATCCAACAGACTGCGAGCGCCGTAGACGATGGGGGGTAGTTTTGGGGGCCTTAAAACAGCAGCATGCCAATAAAGATTTACTCCCCTTTAAAATGAACAACAAACAAGCACTCGTAGCAAACTCAACTCTGATTCATAAGGAGAATAATATCACATTCTCTCCTCTGAACAGGCCCTGCAGAGATTGTGTCCACACTTCAAGGGATGCAGTCAGGCAGAGCAAGCTCGCCGAGAAGTCGTTTGCTGGAACATACATCATGTGCCGCGTAGGACAGCTGGCACCACCGCATACACACAGGCAGCGATGTGAAAAAGCACAAACAGGACAGCTGATCCAATGTAGCGCCGTGCGATTACCTTCACATGCGGCTACGAGCAAAATCTACTGGAACCCCCCACCCCCCACCTGTGCCAAATGCAACTGCTTGGTAGCATTAACACAACACCCCTCTCAGAAAGCATTATTGTTATTATTATTACAAATAATATTATTGTTATTATTATACATATTTGCAGTAGTGGTCGAATGAATAGCACTGTTATTATTGCTACTATGCATTACTTTTGTGCACAGATAGCAACACGACTCTTAAACTTCCGTATAGCATCTCATACATTCAGGTAGCCTGAAGGAACTCTTGACAGTTGACCTTATCTTTTCACGATTTTACTGACTGAGTCTCGACCTCTTGGATTTCTGAGAAGCGCCTTGCCCTGCAACATAGAGCCCACAGGACCTGACTAAACCAGAGTGGAAATGTGCTACAACCAAGCCTGGAGCCTGTTACACCTCATATCTGACCTTTAACCAAGTCAGGTTGACAATACATGTGTTATTACAATGTAGTTAAGTATATAAGTCTGTATATATGTAATAGCATAATAACTGCTTTGCGGTTTCCCATTGTCATTAACGTTATCTAGTACCATAAAGGATTTGTAGTGATCTGCGGCTATGGTTATGGTCTTCACTGTGTGGTTAGTGCTGGGGGAAGGTCAAAGGTTTGCCTGGCGGCAGTGTAGTGTAATGGTTAGGAAACTGGGCTTGTAACTCAGAGGTTGCTGGTTCGATCCCCAGGTGGGGGCACTGCCGTTGTACCCTTAAGCAAGGTACTTAACCTGAATTGCTTCAGTAAAATATCCAGCTGTATAAATGGATTGTATGTAAAGAAATCTAAATTGTGCAAGTCGCTCTGGATAAAAAGTAAAATGACTGCACTTACGTGAACGCCATTCCACATTCATTACTATGGTCTTGCAGTGTTACAATGTTCTGTTACACCCTAGTTAACTGAGATCATTCAAGTATTGTCAGACTGAAATGAGGTCCACTTAACATTAAGTGTTACGTAAGGTGTCATATCCGAGGCATAACACAAACCTGTGCAGCAGAGAGATATAGCCCCTCTGCTTTTCATCAGCTCAGCTCTGTTTGATTCACTGTTCTGTAATGCGTCTCCATCATTACCGCATGGCGCAGGCTCAGACATGAATTCAACACAAAGATAGGGTGAAATTCTGTCCTAAGAGTCTTCCCTGTGTGCTGTTCCCTCTTGAGGGTACATTTGCATTAGAGTGGAAACATCCTGCAGGTTTTACAGCAATTATTTGTCGTTGCCACATGCAGCCCAAAATATGCCTGATCGTGCCAACGTGAGGTCACTAATGAGTTTGCTCTGGATGAGAGTGAGCAGGAAATGCAGCCAATGGGGAAAAATTAAGAAAATCAAATAATTTATTTGTCATGTTTGGAATAAGTTCCAAAGAAAATAAGAGGTTTGGGTGGACTCCTTTGGGGGGATTTCAGCTGAATCTGGACAATTGTATTTATTTGTTTTTGGTTGAAGATCATTTTGGCCTCTCTTTAGGAAAGATATACAGTGTATACATATATATATAGGAATTCAATAAATCATGACGTGTATTTCAAATGCAGGAATGGGGCGTTGATTGCGGCCAGGGACAGGGAAACGGCAAAAACCATCTGCACAAAAACGAACCGCGGAAAGAAATGAACAAATAAAGGTATAAATGAAAAAACGAGCATAGCGGGCGCTGGCATAAAAACAACTTTATTTTAGACTTCCTGCTGGCCGCGACTGACTACGTGGCCTTTGGCGCTGTCGGAGGACATCTTAAAGAGACCTATTAGAGCTCCTGGGGAAGAAATGTGGTGAGAAAATAGTGATGTGCATCTTTCATTCACTTGCACCCTGCCGTGGCTATGAGCATTAACTACGCAGGATGTGAAATTACCACCTGCGGGAGGGCCGCTTTTCACCCAGGTTAGGGTGGATGGATGGGTCCGGCGTCCAGAAATCACACGGCGTGCCCTAAAATGTTCATATCGGGGGGACGGGGGTTTCGCCAATCACGGCCGTCTCTGCTGCCCCGCTGGCGGCCGGGTGCGCTCGACGCGTGCGCGCGCTGAGGCGTGTCGCTGCTGCCTTTATCCCGCGCCATTACCAAAAACGGTGGCGGCAATCATATGCAGACGCTGGGCGTACTTTCAGGTGTCAATGGGCCTGATTGATCGGCCGTCAGGTATTCGTTATCTGCAGTTCCGGGACATATTGGCCAGCAGGCAGATATACTGTCTGGCAGCCGTGTGATTGACTGTTCTACTGCTCTTTGTCAATTCCCATATCTGTCCTTCAGCATTTCCACAGCTGAGCAGGCTGTAATGCATTTACCACATGCCGCTCTTTTAACAGCACGGCCACTGTGGCCAACTGTACGCGACAGCATCATCTCTCACCACACTGACGGCCTACTGGATTCTACTGGGTTGTGCCGGCAAGCTGGATTCAACTGGCTTTCATAGACTCACACACACACACACACACACACACACATGCACACACACATGCACACACACACACACGCGCATGCATGCACACACACACACACGCACGTATATCTATGTGTATACAGCAGTGAGCGTACAACATAGAACATATCATTATCTCTCTTACTACAACACAAAATGTTGTGAAACCTGCTACAGTACTGGAACTATGTTGGCCTCAATCAAACTTTCTCTTTGAATCAACAACCAAATTATCAGAGGAACTTGTCTGTAGCACTGTCCCTGTGCTAGGTACCTTGTTACTGGCTAGGTCCAATTACTGGGCATAGCTTTGAAACACACATAAAAGTTGCCAGAGGTTCTGGCATAGCAACTGCATGACAACAACCGTGTGGGCCCAGCCCTTAGACTGCATGACTGACCAATGTGAATACACTCCGTATGACACCTTTCCCAACTGAAGTCATAAGTCAATTTTAATGCAAAACAGAAATATTTCAAGTTCATTAAAACAAAAAATCCTATTCTAGTAGGCTGAATCATATTCATCATTTTCATCAGCAGAACGACTGTTTGGAAATAAAAGGTCATCCTTCTGCGTTTGAACTCATCTCGGAAGATCTGACGAGTGTCAATCTGAGCGCCTCTGCAGTTTATTACCTTTTTGCTGGAAATAACTACACGAGCTAGCTAGGTTACAATGGCACACGTCTAATGTGCTAGCAAACAAAGGCAATATAAACCACAGTTTCCCTAACACTGATAGCCACAGTCCTTATACTTCATAGTGCTAGATATGATTTCTATCTTACTATATTATCTTGTTTAGGACCAAGGACCAAGCGCAGCCAGACATTGAGCCTAGAAAAAGAGAGGAGGACAGGGACAGGAATACATACTTTTGTTTATACATATTTTATTTTTATGTTGGAAATTATTATTTGACTATTACAGTAACACGTAAATCTAATGCTTGTTTTTTTAACATTGTATAAATAAAAAATTAAAATAAATCAAATGAAATGTCCTAGGTGCCATTTCATGTTCACCATCTTCTTTTGGAGTATTGTGATCTTGTAGCATATTTATGATGAATATAAAATATATATATATAAACATATCCCCACCCCCAATGTTGAAAAGAAAGAGTGTGTGTGTATGTGCGTGCATGCATGTATGTGTGTGTGTGTGTGTGTTTGTGTGTGTGTGTATGACAAAGTGCTTTTGTTGTTAATTAAGAGAAAGGGTGAGAGTAGTGAGAGAGTAGTAGAACGTGGTTCATCCTTCACAGGTACTTCGCAAGGGAGGGGTCATCTTTTTACATGAAGGCAATTAACATTCTGCCTTCTATAAACATACATGCTGAAAACAGTCTCATTGTTATGAAAATAAGATAGCCTTTATTAAACCCGGGGGGGGGGGGGAGGACATTTGGTTTGTCACAGCAACAATGATACAGGAGGCAGTGAAAGAACACACAAGACATACAGGACATCACAGTATACTGAATAATAAATACAAGATAAATATTTTTTAAACCTAGCAGCTATACAGACATACAGAACATCATAGTATATTGAAATACCAGATGCTAAAATACAAGAATTAAAAAAAAACCTAGCAGCGTTATATAACAGAACATATATATTTGTTCAATATATCCTCCCCCCCTCGTAATGTGAGTTCACTGCCGTAGCCCTGTGACCGATAGTAATGAGGGCGAAGCATCATCTCCTCTGAGACAGCACTCGCCATGCTGTAGACCACAACCCAGTATTACAGAACCACTCCTGTGCGCAGCGAACGCCCTGTCGGCTTCCCTCCCCCCTCCCTGGGGCGGACAGCTAATTGCCGCCCTCGGTGGCACTCCCGGCCAGACGTTGAAACCACTTGACCACGCGGGAGGCCGCTCACATTTGATTAATATAGTTTTTGTGAATATGATGATAAGTGAGTATCTAACAAAGAATATGATGATAAGTGAGTATCTAACAAAGAAAATCATCCTTACTTGAATTGTTTACTCAAAAATAAAACAGAATTACAGTAATTCAATTGAATACCTATTTACCCCAAGGAAATATAAATGTAAAAAAATCAGAACAGACAGTTTTATGAGGGAAAGTGTGTATTCTCTTTTTGAAATTTTAATATAAGTCTGAAATGGTTCTGGTTTTCCATAGAGACAGCACACAGTTCGGGTTATCTTTTGTGAGAGCAGGTTTTGTTCCAGCACATTAGACACCATGTCGACTCCATCTCCCCGGCAGCCCTGGCCGCCGGGCAAGAGATCTCAGCGATCTCGTCCTGGCACCGGTGAGGAGAGCACCGTACTGTGCGGACCGCGCGATCTGCCATTCCCAGGTAGGCCGGGAACATCCCGGTCGCCACCTCTCACCGACACACGGCAGTGCTGTCACAACCGAATGACACGATGAAATAAATGCTAATAAAACTGAGGAGCGGAACTCTGACACACCCGTGCGTGATCAACTGCGATCGCCAGGGGAACGGAAAAGAAGGGAGGAACGGTGTGGGAAAGGGAGGATAATAAGGAGAGGGCGATGGGCCTGTGGAGTGGTGAGTAAGAGATGATTCATGTGTCCTTCAGCGTGTGTCCCTTGATCTGGGCTGGCTGGGAGTCACTAGGGCCCGCTTGTTAAAAGGAGCAGCGTGATAAGAATGCAGAGTCCCCCTCCGGCGGCTGCATCGATTCCTCTTTAATGCGGAATGATCTGGAACAAAGTATCCGCTGCGTTCCTCTAACCACTGTGAGCCACCTTCCCCACTGTCACCCTGCTCACACGCTCAGCAAGCCCAATTCATTCTGCACCTTCTCAATAACCACACACACACACACACACACACACACACACACACACACACATGCTCAGCAAGCCCAATTCATTCTGCACTTTCTCAATAACCACACACACACACACACACACACACACACACACACGCTCAGCAAGCCCAATTCATTCTGCACTTTCTCAATAACCACACACACACACACACACATGCTCAGCAAGCCCAATTCATTCTGCACTTTCTCAATAACCATACACACACACACACACACACACACACACACAGCAAGCCCAATTCATTCTGCACTTTCTCAATAACCACATACACACACACACACACACACACACACACACACACACACACACATACACATTCATATATGTTTTTAAATTCAGCGCTATCTTGACCACAACGTGTGCTCTCCCACACACACACACACACACACACGTTCACACCGCTTAGTGACAGGAGCCACACACACACACACACACGCTCAGCAAGCCCAATGACTGACACACCTTAACAATCTGCATATTTCCCATTGAACTGCGCCGATGCACATCTGCTTATGGCGCTTCCCATTCAAATGAATTCGGGTGAATTCAGTTCCATTCATGGTCAATTCAATTCATCTCAGCTCAGTTCACCTCACCTACCATCACCCTGAATGGGAGAATATTCCTCACAGCCAGCGCCAGCGGATACAAAGATGGAAATAGCGCCTTTGAGCAGACCCATTTGAATCGTTCCAGGTCTTACTGAAAGCAGCTTAGAGCACTAGGTGAAAGCTACTGGTTATGGATCACATTCTGGGCTGAATTCAGACTGACCTGCCTTCCTGACCGTGAAGACAAAGCCACAAACACCAGAAAGTGCAGCGTGAGATTCACAGCGTTATTACAACAGCAGATGACTATTCTCCACTGAGATAAACACAGTGTGCCTTCGCCATTAATATACGGTATATGTATGGATTTCTGGGATGTTAGCAAAACGAGGGGGAGATTTCAAAATGGGGTTTATTGCACATTATGGTTAATCCACAAATGCACTAATTATGCTGCACTATTAACCAACTACAAAACTAAGAACTTAAAAAGTTGCATGCATATATAATGCTAATGCAACATTATTCCAACGGCTATGGAAGTTGTAATTGTCATTAAACTTCAAAAGTGGCAGTTTTGTGTCAAAGCCAACCTTTATAAGCTTACAATTTACAAAGCCTGATATCGTCTTTGGGGATGAATTTTCCCAAAACCTTTAATCTGGATAATATAGTCTTTGGGGGATGAATATCTTCTAGAAAACCTTTAATCCGGAGAAATCGGAAATCGGAAATCTTCATTGAATCCAAGCCATGGACATTCAATAGTCTTTAGAGAACTGAGACAGTGGGGTGCATTTTGCACCAAACCAACAAAAATAATAATTAATGCCAACCATATAATTATTTTTTTTAAAGTGGGTTGTCTGCATCACGTAGCAGTATAACACACATAATTTAGTGCACTGGATCTGGATCTAAAAAAATTACAAAACTATTTTCAAAATGTGTTCTCGGTGAATCCATCTCTCTGTGCTTCTGCGCTTCTAGCAAGACCAGCAATGTTTCAGAGGCAGCATAGCATAGCTGTGTATTACATGTGCTGTCTCCATCCTCACATTCCATTAAAAACTGGCGAACACGGACATGCTTTGACATTAAGGTCATAACTAATGTAAATACACACATAATACCCATGCCACTCATTCAGCACGGATTTCAGGAGCGGTATCACTGATTACGATCTACAATTGAACTCAGCTTGAAGAAGAAACTTCTGGATCGATAGCCGTGTCCCAATACTAACGCCTTGTGGTGAGGTGAGTGACGCATATTGCAATACAGTAGCACTCGCTTTGTGCAAAATAACTTTGTGGTTGAGCTTGCACATCTTTACTTGGCAAACCCAATAGCTTCGGAACGCGTTCTGGGAAATCTCGAACAAGCGTATTGTGGTTCAATGAGAGAGCGGGGCAGAGACACACCTGATGTTTCCTGAGACAGCGAGAGGCTCGATTACGCCAGGCCAAAGATGCAACAGCAGCTCGGTTTCGAGGGAGGAGGAGTGCGGGCAGCAAACAGATGTGCTTTTATCGGCCTTGGCGTATGGGGCAAGAGCACGATTTCTGCCTCGAACATCAACTCGAGAGGCCAAGGCATCAAAACACTTCCTCGAGCTCGACCCGTTTCCCCATTCAGAGCCGTGGGGGCAGCCAACACAGCCTTAGAGAGGAGATAAACCAACCTTCTTACTCTCTCCTGACATATCTAAACCCACATAATCTTCACATCACCACTCTGGGAAGTAGGCCATTGATTTCTAGTGTGTGGCAAATTACACTAAATCAGTGGTTCCCAAACTGTCATAGCCACAGAGTGAGAAAATGTATTTCTTATTGACATGTAGACCAATAAATGTTCTGTCATGGAATTTAACATATGTAAAAACGACTGCATAGACAAAGCAAGTTAACTAGGGCAGTTAGGGTTAATGTGACTGATGTGAATGTCACACTAGAAACGTGACAATAAGCTGTTTTATTGAATGTTTCTATGGCGACCAATCAATTCCTAAACCCCTCACCTGGCCCACCTTTAGGTCCATCACTCAAGTGACCTGGGGTTGCTACAGGTAACTGCCAAAATAAAGGAAACACTTGAGTAAATTAGGAATACTGGCGGCTCTGATATAGTGTGGGGTGCATTTTCCTGCCATGGTTTAGGTCCACTCGATCCCTTTGAGGGCAAGGTAAACGGCAATAAATACAAAGCCATTCTGAGTGATCACCTTCATCCTATGGTGAAGCATTTCTATCCTGATGGGAGTGACCTCTTCTAGGATGACAATGCCTCCATCTACATGGTACAAGTGGTAACTGAGAGGTTCGATGAGTATGAAAACGATGTAAACCATATGCCATAGCCGTTTCAGTCACCAGATCTGAATCCAATTGAGCACTAGTGGGAGACAGCGTTTTCCACCACCATCAGTAAAACTACAAATTATGGAATTTCTCATAGAAGAATGGTGCTGCATCCCTCCAGTGGAGTTCCAGACATTTGTAGAATCTATGGCATGGTGCATTGAAGCTGTTCTGGTGGCTTGTGGTGGCCCAATGTCCTATTAAGACACTTTAGGTTGATGTTTCCTTTATTTTGGCAGTTACCTGTATATTGTTTGAATACTTCAATTATAACATTTAAGGATCAGGGCTTTTGGTAGTTATTAGCTAGAGACTAAAGACTGGAAGACCCGACAGACACATCCTGGAGGACATGTCCACACACCAGCCTCCCGGATACAACCTGGGTTCCCTAACTGCTGTGTTAAATATTCACATAAATCAATATTAGGTCAAGTATAAACAACAAATGGAGCATCGGCCAGACCGTATGAACACTGACATGTCAAAAAGGCCTTTGTCCTTTCTCCACCCTCTGTGTTTGGAAGAACGTCATCCAGACGAGGGCTTTGGCGTGATCTGGGGCCTTAATGAAACCAGCTGCACAGAAGAAGCGGCAAAAGTGAAGAAGCCTGGATTGTTCAAGTGATCTGCCCCCTACTTCAGAAACCTCATCCACTTCAGTTGATTGTTCACTTTTCTGTAATCAATATGGGACTGCTGCCAGGCTGAGAGTCTGAAAATGACAGCCTCCACCGTGACCCAGAATCAATCGCACTGGTTATTAATCGCTAATACTTCATAATTCCCCTCCGGCTAGACCCGGGGCGAGGCTGAGGCCTCGCCGTGTCCCTCGCTAACGGCGCTCAAGGGGAAATTCACCGCGCTTACGGGGACAGCAGGCCCGCCAGCGATTGATCAGCGAGAGAGAGGCTGCTCCATTTCAACCACAAAGAGCCGGTGATAACCATAATGATCCCATCAGGGATGAAGCCTCTCGTACCGTGGAAACGCATCTTCATATTCAGTTTTCAATTTTTGTGGGTTGTCTTAGTTTTTTTTTTTGCCTTAGCTTCTTTGTTTTTTACGCTGACATGCGGCAAGTCGGTTTGCAGCTAAGGGGTTTTGCGCAAAGATTAGAAATGCCTTTTTTAATGCCTTTTTTCTGATGCAGCCTTTCTCGTATGATTGCCGAGCTGATGAATAGCTAGTGAATGGGTAGACTATCACACGCGGGAGACAGGTCAATACCCAAAATGTGTTATTAATGAGGCTTCATCCAATTCTACAGGTAAACAGGAGCTCCGCTGGTGCCCAGGTGCAGCACAGTGGACGTCTGGTCTTGTGGAGGACCATCGAGATCCGTCCATGAAATAAACCGAGTGAGATTACGGTTGACAATCAGATCTGCGGCTTGCATTCTGTAACTTAACTGGGTCACACTTTATATTAAGTAGGCAGTTTTATCAGTGTAATTACATTGTAGTTAAATAATTAAATGGCATGTGACTGCGGGCTAGTTCTGCCGTGCAATTACACACTGTTAAACAATTTGGTAAAAGTGAAGGTGGGTTTGATTTGGGTAAGGGACAAAGCAACTTCAATGTCTGGAGGAGGGATCTTTGTGCAAGGAACAACACATGTTTCCATTCCATTCCATTTCGGATCGCACTGGGCAAGTGTGTGTGTGTTTTAGAAAGAAACTGACTGGAAACATATTTTTCCTTTTTTCCCCACATCCCCACAGTGTCCATTGTCTATTGCAATTTCCTTTTGCAGACATCAATAAGGCTTGTGAAAGTTCAAAAAAAAAACAAGCACTCGCTTCACTTCTTCAAATGGATTTTGAGCATTGTTTTCCAGACAAAATCATAAGGAGAAAACTAAGAGAACAATGGCTATTGTGTAAAATTAGTTTTTATAATAATATAGCATGTATAAAACATAATAATATAAATATATATAATTATGTTAATTTTATAATGTTTTGACATGTTGTTTTTACTATGTTTTGTAAGGTGTCCTTGAGAGCCTTGAAAGGCGCCCATAAATAAAATGAATTATTATTATTATTATTATTAAAATATATATAGTATATATATAGTATATGTACGAGAAAGTGTATTAGGCGGGAAACAGAGATAACGAGTGAATACAAGAAGCATATCAGTACTATATGCATATCAGTTTTCACACACGGTCATATCTTAGGTCATGAGCAGATCTCTGTGTAACCGAATAAGGCTCAGGCGTGTTTTTATCTGTTCCCCCACAGCCCGGCCATGCCTGAAACCCCTACGCTCACACCCCGAGACACCGCAACAGTGAGATAAGCGGCGGCGTGTCCTGGCTTTGAGAGGAGGTGCGCTGCCTGCCCGCCGCGCTCTTTAGAGGCACCTTGCTGCTCTGCCCCGGGTAAACAGTCAGAACACACCTCGCTATGGCGTCGCCGTCATCCTCGTTATCTCAGAGGTGACACATCCGCACACAGTCGGCAGGTTCTTTTTCACTATGCGTACGATGTCGAACCGCGTTTTGTCACTCAAATCTGAGGCCGTGCGGGGGCACGGCGGGTGTTTTGTGCTGGAGGCTCGAGGAGGAATGCGTAATGCGCCAATTTTTATCTCGAACCCCCATTCAGCCTAAAGGGCCATGCGTCCGTTTCCGCGCTGCGCCAGAGTGCGCTAAACTCCCTCAGCCGAGGTGATCGCAGAGACACCGGGGTCTTACTTAATTAATCATCTACGGCTTTTTTCTTTCTTTCTTGCAATGGATAAATACACATAAACGAGTGTGCATCGATCTAAGGGAACGCAAAGCTAGAAGCTGCAGGAGGCGGACATCGAGATAGTGGCAGCATGTTGACAAAACCACTTCTGCAAAAATAATATGCCAGTCAAGTCCTGTTTTGAAAGTCAATTTAAACTCTGCAAAGCTTTTGCTTATCCAAGCATTGGAAGGGAAAACTCCTTAACACCGTTTTGCATCCTTTGCAAACTTAATTAAGAATCAGCATTTGAATTAAGGGGGGGCTGTGAGTAGCCAGAGGATAAATGCAGAAGAACAGAGTAAGAGGTGTGCTTCCACAGGAGCCCAGAGTAATTGATTCTGAAGGGCAGATGCACCTGGCTGGGCCTCTCTAAACTTGCCGCAGTGGGGTCAGGCCAGGTTAATCAAACACAGCAGTTACCTGTATATCGTTTCAATACAGGCAAGGGCGATGATGAGCCACCGCACGGAAAAAGGCTGAAGTCAGGCCACGCCCAGCTGGCTTGCCTAAACAGGAGAAGGTGTGGCTAAGGGCTCTGCTCAGGCTTTTCATGAATAAATATTTGATTCCTGAGGCAATATTCAGGAGTGAGCTGGCTCAGAAGGGCAGAGGAGTCTGGGGGTGAGGAAGTCAGGGGGACATAAAAGGACTTAAGTCCTGGGACTTACTGTATGCTCGTTTTAACACAAGGGACAATAAAGGAAGTAGGGCATTCGTTTCAGGACTGCAACACCTTCCCCCCTCAGGATCTCCTCCTCTTCAGACAAAATAACTACTCATCCTCCTCTTAAGACAAAATAACCACTCCTTCCTCCTCAGACTACATCATTGTATTACATTTGACACGTTAATTAAATTTGAAAAACAAGTACATGAATTTGAGATTTAAATGAAAAGCAACACCATCACTTGCTCTTCTAGGCCAAGATAACCCAAGCTAACCAAAATAATTATTGCTTGAAAATGTTTTGCATGTTTTCTGGAACCTGTTCACATGAAGCTTGAGAAGGCACCGCTGTGCCAGCCCATTTTGTTTAAAGCCACGGCGTTTCTTTCCAAGGCATATGTGCCAGACGCTAACAAAATTTCTTAGATACAAACCCGAGTTAAAAAATTAAACCTTGGTCCAAACAACCCAATGAATTACCCTGCCAAAAAAATAAAAAGCATATTCTTGGCAGAACAATTGCAAGGACTTATTCCCTGAGTTATGATGATATTACTCTTGGAGTGGGCTAAAATATGAATAAGATGAATGATGCTGGGAAAGGATCGCACCCCTGCCATCAAGCACGTGACAGAAGCTGACAGACTTCTTTATGTTCCTCAAGTGCTCCTCGTGTGTGCCCCCTGCTGGACTGCGTCATAACCCTACACCCATTTTTTATCAGGATATATGCCTGCCAACTTGGAAGCTGTTCAGAGCAGAGGCTCCATTTGACATTGTATGATACATTATAGAAATTTAGCAGATGCTCTTATCCAGAGTGACTTACGGTACTTGCATTTAAAATGGCGAGAATAATCACAGATAGAGCGAGAGATCAGCGCAGCAACAACACAACAGATGCAATTGTAGACAGATGCACACCACACCTATAAAACGGGGAGAATTTTTAAAATTTATTAATATATTCAGTGGAAGGGTACTCCACAACCTATGGATAATCTTTCTCATTTCAGGCAATAATAACATGTCCCACTGCTGCAGTTTTGTTGCTATTTAGGTTAGCTTTAGCACTATACCCGTATTCATAAAAAAGATAGTTCCAGACCTGCTTACTGATTTGTCCATGTGGCATTCCAGCCTGATTTGTCCATGTGGCATTCCATTCCACACATATTCACAGCCATTCCATATTTATGGCATGCTACGGCTAAAAATAAATTTGAATTGAATATCACTCCGCGTCAGTACCATAGCAACACAATATCTGTTACCGAAAACACAGTAACGTAATTGCAGTCTCTGACAACATTTAACACATTTTAATGGTATTTATAAACACAAAACACAGTTAACTTGACACAACTGCATAGTTATAGTTTTAATCTGGCCACATTAGATCTTTGGATGTATTAATATAGCTAGCTCTATTAAAATCGGTTTGCTATTTAAAGGAATTTCATGAACTTGTTTAAGGACTGCTTTGTTAACTTCAGTAGTGTTGCTTTGGAACTGTGTGGTGTGGAAAAGGATGCAGTCCATACAGGAATATATCTCTATAATTGTCTTCTGTGATAAATAGCTCACTTATTTCTTTATAAATCAATTTCATAAAAGCAATAAGGTACGTGAGACCGTGATACACTATCAATAAAGTCACGGCTAATGGGATTATAGACACTCAAACTCAATCCAGAGACGTACGAATCGTGTCTAACGACACCCTGTAGCCGTGACTACACCGATGATATAGCACAGCCTCTTGGGCCTTATGCCACACTTATGCCAGTGGGTTTGCGCCTACTGTGTATATTTGGTTGCCCTTTGGTGGTTCTGGGGTATATTGTAGTTTGTGGTTGCAGTTTGTCATCCTCTAAGGAGACGCTACACGTGTGCGATTGGTTCATGCTCATATCTGAAAGATGCCTCGCATCTCTCTGCACACGAGCCATCACAGTTTGAATGCATCCCGTGCATTCTATACTATCAATCTAGGTCATTTCTCCTCTTCTGGCAAAGTGTCATTCCTCTTCCTTTCTCAGCCTTGTCATTTTATATTTGATATAACTCACGCTTAATGGGCTTTGTGAAGCGTTCTGTGACAGTTATTTTGTTAAGGGTGTAATATTAAATAAAATTTGATTGAATGATAGTTTGCAGAGGACAGAGGAGGAACGAGGATGGAGGGAGGAGGGAAGAGGCAGGAGGGGGTTTATGAGGAGAGAGCAGGTCAGAGGTTTGAAGTGTGATTTAAATGTCCTGAAAGGGTCACCGTGCCAGGGCGTGCGGCGCGGGAGGGGGGTCTGGTACGGACGCTGTCGTAAAACGAGCGAGGGTCAAAAAGACACGCCGCCGATGGATCTGGGTCATCCGTGGACACCGAGAAGCTGCACGCGTGTGAGCCTTGGCCTGCTACACGCATGTTTGTGTCACGCTTCATCGGCGTAATAACGCACTGCCCCGAGAGCGTGGAGGATGAAGAGGCACGCAACGACAGTAAAAACATGCCAGACTAAAAACAGAGCCATGGCACTATAGGATACAGTCACATGGTGAGGCGAGCACATTATAGATACAGAGCAAGAGCCGGTAACATCATTCATGTAAATTGTGAGTATATATATATATATATAGATATACTATATCCCATTTCTCATAAAGATATTGTGACGATGTCGTGACCTTCCATGAGCAAGGATTTTACGAAATAAGAATTCAGACATAAAAATAAAAAATAAATGAAAATGAAAAAAACTAAACAGGAGGACACAATTTTGAACCTGTTATGCAGTTAAATCTAGAACACACGTGTACACACTATATCAATATACTACATACAGTATATGGAGCACAATATATCAAAGTGTTTGAACATTCTATCGATTTATTAATTCATTTAGATTTGCTGTGAAAGCAAAACGCTTTGAAAGGCTGGAATTCACCTCTTTGCAGATTGAAAAGAGCTATTTTTCCTGCTCAGATCGAAACTCTCGGCACGTTGAGAAACCCCCCCCTCCCCAAAGCCAAACTCCCCCCGCTGTCCGAACATGAATGAATGTGAGGAGACAAGGACTGGATGGGCGTGTGTCATGTATTTTCAGGAAAAGGCATCGAGACCTTGTGAGATTGACACCTGGGCAATGGTAGTGTCAGGGTTATAAGGGGAAACAAACAAAGCAACTGGTAGTAAGACAGGCCAGAGGCCTATGTTGCAATGCAGGATTGATGCTACAGCTAACTTCTGTAAATATTGGGGGGAAGAAACTTGTTTTTTTGTTTCACAAAGCAAGCAAAAACACCCCGGCCTGTCTCATTGCCGTGGCAACACATCAGGTTTGATCAGAACAAGCTGACTGGAAGTGTGCAACGGAGTCAGAGATCTGTTCCACACGGAAGACATGACCTGACTGATCTAAAGAGAACTCAAGAGATCCCATCGATCCAGAGGATTGATCAGTGAGGAAACCTTTGATTGTTGCTATTTAAGGAGCCATGTATGACACTAAACGAACATACACAAACATATTAAAAAGGCTACTAAATATGAAGAATATTCTGTTGAAAATGTAAAATGAATGTAGGGTTTATGACAGTTTACATGAAAATATATGTATTTTATTTTGAGGAGAAATAACAGGTTATCTGTACTGTTAAGAACACAAATCACGCCAGCATCCAATATGGATAATATTTGTATATTAGAGTGCATCTACACACATGTACATTAATGAATACATTTAAAAATAAGGGAACCGTTTGGGTGTTCCTCTCCTGCCTGGGAATTTCCATTCATATCATCTTTTATTTTTAGATTTGTCTTTCATTTAAACTCACTGTTACGATGATTGACTCAATGATCCGGACCAGCTGTTCCAACATAAACATTTTCACAAATTTTCACATTGCACACTGACAAACAAACATCGTGTTGTGCATCACCATGCTTGGAACAGCCATCCGCAAAGTTGAGCTGAAGTACATTGCAAATATTAATGAAATGTAGATTATTCGATTGTATAATATCATTATTCTGCAATTCCTGGAATATGCAGGAACATGGCTATTATTGCAAGGATGTAAATATAATGCATTGTGGAATCAAATAATGGCACATAAAAAAAGTGACCTCACTGTGACCTTGATGTCCATGATGTCACGAGATTGCTGTCCACATATCATTGCTTGTTAATGGAGTGGATGCTTACATACTGACCAATCCTGCTCTTTTATGCCAGGCTCGCTTTGGCAGCTGCTAACATCTTTTTTTGTTGCATTTATAATGAGTTGAAGTCCCTTGTGTGTTTCCATCTAGGTTTTCTGCGCAAACAAGATTCATTGCGCATACAAGGTTCAATACCAGCCTGTTCCCGTCGTAGCTTTTTTCCCACCCTTTCTGTGCTGTCTGTGATTGGAACCTACACCGGTCTAAATATTTGACGTGCGCACATGCATTTAGCTTGACCATACAGGCCCGGCTTGAGCTAAGTTGATCATATGCACACCTTAAAGCTGTGGTGAGACCAGGTAACCAGCTACAACGGGTCAGGTGACTCTGGTGACAGGTGACTAAAGGACTCAGCTTCGCGAATACACTCACAGGCATTGAAACACTCTCACACAAAGCACTATTACTGAGCACCCCATAAAGACCGAGACTGAATATAGAGGAATATAGAGCATGCAGCCGTTTATCAGGCTAATGTGCCTAATATCCCTCACTGCCCTGGCAGCAATGCTGTGGTCCATTTGGAAGAATACCTTTTTGAATTACAAAAGAATTACAAAAGGTCATCCATAAATATGGGCCAGCTCCATTCTAACTTCAGTGTGCTTTGTCCTTAACCGTGGTTTATGACTCACAACGAGTGTTGCCTTTATGTATTTGTTTCCTGATACAAACACAACATTATGAGTTCAGAAGCCGCAGGTAAATAACAAAAATGCCTGTGCAGTCGCTCAATAACGACACACACCGGAGCTCAGAGTGGGTAAGGACCAAGCGCCCTGTGAGCGGATTGGATCTGGAGCCCGCCTCCGTGTGATAACCGCCGTGGCGCAGGTTTTATTGGGGTGCGCGGGCGCGCGGTGTGCGTTCATATGGCACACCTCCACGCGGACGCTGGCCTTCACAGGCAAAGGCTCCGTGGTCTTCACCAACACTGAAGCTGCGCTCTGAATTGCTGCAGTTCCCAGTGATTCCACAGCCACCGTCACCTTTACTTAATGTCAGGGGGCCACACTCAGCTTGGAGCTCTATATTAGGGTGCCGTCACCACAAGAATTATATATCGATGTCCCGGAGCACGGCAATATACAGTGGACCCTGTAAAACGCCTGGAATAGCTTGTGCGACACACATTTCTCTGTTGTACACATTATACACTGCTATGCTCAGTGCTTGTTTCTGAATACATCAAAGCAGGCTTCCACCTCAGAGAAAAATAATTTCTCATTGAATCAATGTCGCTTTTATGGAGGGGCCATTGTTCTTCGTATGGTGATGTGACGTGGCGTGATGCGATGTGCCAGTGGTGCTCAAACCTGGCCCCGGAGAACCGCAGGGCATGCTGGTTTTTGTTTTCAACCTTAAAATCAGCGACCAATTTAGACACAAGAAAACCAGGTGAGGCGAGTTAATTATGTAATCAGCCGCTTTAATTGACCAATTAGGCGCTGAGTAACAGCGAAAGACCAGCGGACCCTGCGGCCCTCCAGGACAAGGGTTGAGAACCACGGGCCGATGATACGACATGAAACGGCATTATGGGACATATGATACGGCACGATTGATTAGATGTGATATAGCGTTCTAGCAGAGGTCGGTCCCGAGGCAGTCGGCCTGCTGGAAGGCCAGAGAAGAGTGCAGCAGTGTAGCATAATGATTAGGGAGCTGGCCTTGTAACACTAAGGTTGCAGGTTTGATTCCCAGGTGGGAGCGCTGCTGTTGTACCCTTGAGCAAGGTACTTAACCTGAATTGCTTCAGTAAAATATCCAGCCGTATAAATGGATTGTATGTAAAGAAAATGTAAACTGTGTAAGTCGCTCTGAATAAGAGCGTCTGCTAAACGCCTAAAATGTAAACCGTAACGTAGAACACGAGACGCAGCGGCATACAGCACACGGCGGAGGGATGACAGGGTCCCGTGCGATTCCGGCTGGCTGCACAGTCAAGAACAAAAACAGCTTATGGAGGCAGGCAGCAGTCAGGTGTCAGAAAGGGCCGAGCGATTCGCTTTGAAGCGGAGCTCAAATGTGTCCAAAGTCTGGACAGGGGGCTGATCTGTGCTCTCTGCCTCACTGGAGTGAACAGGGTGTATGTGTATACTACTGCACTTATACCAGGCAAACAATGACATATAATATTGTATATTTTTATAATGCATTGTGCAATTTATTTTATTGCATTGCAATGAAAGAGGGGTTGCCAGCAGTTACTTATGGCTAAGTTGTGTTTCCCTGTCTTAAATCGTTAAACTTAAAGTTATTTTACAGTGCCCCAAGCAATTGGTGTCGAATGGTGTCATGGTTTTGTGTCATTATTTTACATAAGTCATGTTTTATTACTCAAACTGTATAAAAATTAAAAAATACATATTTTATGCTGCCACTGCTGTAGACAGCTATTTTCCAGAGCACAGTAGATGTGTGTGTGTGTGTGTGTTTGTGGCCAAAAAACTGGAAACGTTTGGGTAAATTAGGTACACAAAGCATGTTGAAAGCATTGAATCCACACAGGTGTGGTTAATTAAGCACTTAACAACTCAGCGTGCTCAAAGTTGTGAACAGACATTCTGGGAAGGCCTGGTTGCCTACAATTATGGCTATCATTGCTAAAAGACAAGACCTCTGTGACATTGAAAGAGGGATGATTGTTGGGGCACATTTGGCAGGAGCTTCAGTGATGGAGGCAGCTCAACTTACTAATGTTTCATGGGAAACAGTGTCTGAGGTGATGTCAGCATGGAACTCTGAGGGAAAGACATCATCAACAAAGGGCTGTGGTCAGAAGCACATGCTCCTGGATCGTGATTTATGTGAATTAGTTTGAGGCTAACGGGCAAGCAACTCAAAATCAATTGACAGAGAATTTTAATCTAGCACATGAGCAGGCAGTTTATTCAAGAATGGTCTGATGAGAACTCTACAGAGCAGAATACCATAGTATTATCACATTGGTGTTTCCACCTTTTATATATATATATATATAGCCACTTTGTGAATAATTGCATGTTTTGGGGGAAAAATATATATAGTATATACTTTTTATATAGTGCAAAAATTTCTTAAAAACTTTTTTTAAACTGCACACTGGTTGTTGACCCCTCGAGGTGATTTTCACCCATTCTTCCTTTTTGTGCAAAGTTTCTACAGAATTTTCACCCAACTCCCGGCAGAATTCAAACTCTCTTGTTGCTTGGACGTTGCTTATGGACAGCAATTTCAAGTCGTGTCACAGATTCTCGATGGGGTTCAGGTCAGGACTTTGACTCGGCCACTCAAGGACATTCACATTTTTATTCTTGAGCCACTCCAATGTAGCTTTGGCCCTGTGCTTTGGATCGTTATCCTGCTGAAAGGTGAAGTTTTGCCCCAGCTTCAGTTTTTTGGGACACTGAAATAGGTTTTCTTGCAGTATCTGCCTGTACTTTGCGCCATCCATTATACCTTCTATTCTGGCAAGTTTCCCAGTTCCTGCTGAAGAGAAGCATCCCCACAGCATGATACTGCCACCCCCATGCTTCACTGAAGGGATGGTGTTACGTGGGGCATAGGCAGTGTTAGGTTTGCATCATACATAACGCTCTGCATTTTGGCCAAAAAAGCTCTATTTTAGTCTCATCTAACCACAAAACCTTTTTCCAAATCTTAGCTGGATCACTGCGCTGTCTAGAAAACTCCAGGTGGGCTTTGAGATGTTCTGTTTTAAGTAATGCCTTTTTTCTTGCCACCCTGCCATACAGGCTAGTATTATGCAGTGCTCTTGATATTGTTGACTGATGCATTATTACTCCATTCTCAGCCACTGAACTCTGTAGCTCTTTTAGAGTCATTGTTGGTCTCACAGTGGCTTCCCTCACAAGTCTCCTCCTTGTTTAGTCTAGAGCTGTCCCCGACTAAAACAAATCTTGGTCGAAACAGTCGTCCGTTTTTTCCGATTGGTCGAAACTTTTTTCTTCTTCTATATGACACACCCTATTTGTTTTAATAAATACAACTATATGCATACTGTGCTTGTCTCATGTTTTATAACTTTCTTAAGTGAATGACACAAATGAGTAACAATAGGCTAATGACTTTATGGAGCCGGAGTTCAAGATTACCTGAAAGATAAAAAAACGTATCCGTTCCGAGCCTCCTCTTCATGCTACCCTTTCAGATTCTGCCATTGCACTTGTGAAGTTGCGGTATGGCCACATGATAGGCTGATGCTTTTATTTGACCACAACCATAACACATTCTAATGCGTAGGCTATGTTTTATTTAATTAACCAGGTTGGTCTCACTGGGATTTAAAATCTCTTTTGCAAAAAAATAGGCTAACAAACGAATCACACATAGCCTAATGTCTTAAATTGTAGCCTAAAGCTGAATATAAAGTGGCTATAGCCTATTGAAAATAACTTATTCAAGTCGGAGACCATCGTTTCATGTTATGGCACAGGAACACTAGCTTGTCCACATTTTTTGGCAAAAGGCTGCTCCTCGTTTTATTAACGATAAACCCTGCCTTGGAAAACACGCTTGCAAAGTTTACATTCCACTTTTTTTAGATCGTCCGCAACTAAAACTAAATGCTGCCATACTCCAGACTTATTTGACATTATGTTCTTAGGTTATATCGAAATGAGTAACTAAAGTATGCCTTCTTATCTTAATCTTAACTGTAGGCAAATCTTAGGCTACAATTAAAATGCACATTTGTGTGCCTAAAACAAGAAGGATACAATATAGGCTACATGAAAGGGGATGTTGCACATGTTAGTTATAAATATATAAACCATACAATTAGCAAAACACATTTATTATAAAATGTTACTTTTATTCGTTTTGCAGAATTATTCACAACATTACTATTACCTTAACTGCCTAATATAATTTAAAGAGAACATATATAGGCCTAGCTATGTTAAGAGTGAAGGACTGTCACTGCCATACCCGCAGCATCCAAAATGGATTATTCTACTGACAAGCGCGCCGAACTGTGGCGCGAATCTAGGTGTCTCATGCTGCATGGAGAAAAACAAAACAAATCTTGGTCGACCAACAGCCCATCGACCAAACAATCGACCAGTCGACTAAATGGGGTCAGCCCTAGTTTAGTCACTGAGTCTGGAGGAACAGCCTTTTATATGCAGGGTCTGGGTGGTATGATGCAGCTTCCACTTCTTGATTATTGAGCCAACAGTGATCACTGGGATATCCAAACCCTTTTGTATATTCTTTTGTATCCTTCTCCTAATCTATGCCTTTTGATAACCATATCCCTGGCTTCCTGAGAAAGCTCTTTGGTCTTCATTTTTGTGTCTTTCCTTCAAATTCCCTGCCTGACCAATGATCCTCACAAAGACAGGTGTTTTTAATCCTGAAATCATGCCAATCAGAGACACAATCCAATCAACTCATTGTGTGGCTCATTAAGGTAATGTTTTGCACCTGCATTAACTTACAGCTGGCAGAGCACAGGGTTTGAATACTTTTCCAATCAACATTTTTATTTCATTTTAAATATCTATATACTTTTTCCCACTTGTTTTTCATACAAATGTGTGGAGTAGGTTGCATTTTTAAGAGATATTAGTTATTAAATGAAAGTGATATAAATGAAAGCAACAACATTGTGAAAATTGTTCAAGGGTCTGAGTAGTTTTGTAACTATGGCACTGGATATGTGTATGTACAGGTAACTGCCAAAAATAAAGGAAACATTAACAGAATAGTGAATCAAACACAGCGTGCCAACACCGGGTCTGTCTCTTTGGTCTTACAACTTAGTTCCTCTCAAAATATGATACAAATATATATACAGGTAACTGTCAAAATAAAGTAAACATCAACATGAAGAGTTATAGAGCCTTGGGCCACTATGGGGCCGCCAGACACATAAGATGAAGGTGATCACTCAGAATGACTTTGTATTTACTAGCATTTACCTTGCCCTCTAAGGGGACTCTCCTGTCAGGAAAATGCACCCCACGCCATAACAGAGCCGTGTAACAGAACCCTTCATTTACTTTAGTTTAATTTACTCAGTTTCCTTTATTTTGGCAATCACCCATACATAAGTAAGAACAGTAAATATATGTCTGTCCCAGACATAGTATGTTTGTCCACTGCTTCAGGGAACATGTGCGTGTTTATCTTTTCACAGCATTCAAAATGCCAGAAAGCACCATTGCTGTTACGGCTTTCAAAAGTTTTCTTATGGAAGGAAAAAATGATTCACATAAAATGTGTTTGAATGCCAAGAGTCGTCTCCTTATGGGCCTCGAACACCATTTCACAGCACTGTCATATTTAAAATGTGGACGTGGTGGCAAGGTTCAACTAAAAAATGCCTGGAAAGCTGTCTCTCGCCCACCCCCTCCCCTGCTCTGTCATTCCCAACAGAAGACCGGTCTTCATCCGTCTTCTTGGGCAGAGGTTTGGACGGATCCTGAGCCGTGTGTTTCTTCTCCTTCCTCCTGACAAACATCTGCTGTTGTCTACATGCCCCGCGTTGGGGTGAAATATGCCCACACCAATGGTGGAGTGATTTATTCATTTTCCTCTGGCCTGTGGCTTGGGCAGGAGAAAGAAAGAGAGAGAGAAATATGAAACCCTCCTCCATTTGCTCTCTTTCTCTCTCTCCATATCTGGAGCAGAATAAATTCCATTAAGTTCCATGGGTTCTGGGTTCTGGGGGACAGGGTGGCGTGTGTGCCTCTCCCAGTCCCGAGGCAAGCCCCAATTGGCCGAGCTGGAGTCTGTGTGACAGGAGAGAGGCTGGCGATGTCATGGGGGCGCGGGAAACGGAGGAGGCTGCGGGGACCGCAGCGATTGGTGGAGCCAGACGAGTTGACGGGAGGGTCGTGCGAGGAGGTGAGGTGGAGGGGGGGTCGGACCGCAGGCTTTTAAACACAGTCTCCCTGAGGAGAGGGGCATGGGTTCGGGCAGGCAACTGCACAGAACGGATTTGGAACGCTGAAATATTCAGACCTCAGCAGCACCCCGAGACAGCCTTTTCTTCAGACTACCCACAATGCACTTTGTCCTTCACCGGAGGTACAGCGCAGTCCTTTACTCTGACTTTCAAATAACAGTGCTCAGTTTGGACCGCTCCTTCTGGTGACTGCTGCAGTTGGCAAGCTGTGTTTCTGAAGAATAAAACGAACACTTGCATTTGACAGTGA